>BHFT01030380.1:0-68056 GCA_004320025.1 Laticauda laticaudata | reverse complement strand
TGCTGTAAAGACCGGTTGAACAAGCCCAGACAGAATTATTGCCAGGGATAAAAATACATTCCTTTCAGGCGTGATGCTTAAATCCTCCTCCTGAAGTGGTGTAGACTGGAGCGTATCCTCCGAGATGTGGTAGCGGCCAAGCGGTTCTTAAGGAAGATATACATTACAATTGATAGCCATTAGAAACATTTATTGACAATATTTGTGAGTAATTGGATTGGAATATTTCCAAGCACAACCGACCCCAGTATGGAAGAAACAGTAATAGTGGAGTTCCTCCACGGCAAACGTTCGTCTGAGTTGGAAATTAGCAATGGATTCTTGGGAAAGCAAGGCTTTCGGTAAAAGGTGGAGAGGCAGAAATAACAAGCCAACATGTGGAGGCCACTTGATAAGTTTGGAAAAGTTTCAGCAAAGCATAGGAAGCTTTGATCAAGGAATCAATGGGTTAACTCCACTGTGTCAAATAGTTTGCAGAAGAATGGGGATTTAATAACCTTTTCATGTTGGTCCCACTGGGTTAGGTGCATGGGAGTTTCAATTGAACGTTGAATTAAAAAGAATATTTCCATTGATGCTTTTCTGGCCAGACTGCTTTAAGGCGGGCACCCCATTTCAAGCCAGTGTCCCATAGGGTACTTTTCTGTGCCTTGGTCGTGAACCTATGGTTTACTGGGTTGCATTTGGGCAATTTTTCATAACGGCATGGAATATCCCATGTGGTGCGAGTGACAGAATGAGATCACACCTTAGTGCCTGGATCCCAAAAAATATGTCCAGTTGAAACACACGATCAGGCTTTGCAAAAGTAATCGAACGGCCCCCCGAATCGAGGAGTCGTTGGGCAGAGGACTGGAGTATTGGAAACGGGCTCCTGTCCGGGCATACATAAAACTATATTTATTTACAACTTTATGATTAGGCTCCATTGGATGAGAAGGCGAGTTGTAGGCGGTGGGAGCCTACAAGCATTTCTGCCAAATCGAATTGAAAGTGGGTGGGTAGAAAGATCTTCTATGCGCGAAAAAATTGGTTGTAGAGCTTATAAACGAATGCTTGAAAGTCATTTTATAATCCAAGTAATATTATATTTTCTGTGAGGCTTCTGCGACATTCATGGACAGTTCTTTTGAGTTGTTTGTTGACAGGATCCAAGAGTTTTCGGATATATAAAAGCATCACAAGTAGGAGGAGAGGCTGTGGAACAAGTTAGTTGTCTAGAACATTTACGAGATGAGAAGGGAAATGCAATTAGTAGAAAAAGGATATAATACAATAATGACAATGAAGATTAATTTGGTCATTCATCAAGGATGTTAGTTGGGTTGGAGGAACCCCATAATACAAGAGAAGGACATTTTAGTCCCGCCTAATATCTAGCTTGAAATAGAGGAAAAGATTTAAGGTTTCTTTTCCATTAGGAAGAGGTAAAGAAGGAACAAAAAGAGCGAGTGATAGAGTGTTTGTAAACAAACAGATAGTGACAGAGTGAAAATATGGGTAGCATTTTATCATGACGAGTACCCACATGGAACAAGTAATAATAGCCTTCTGTTAATGGAGTGGGCTTAACACGAATAATCTTTGACAGGAAGCATAGGTTTTTGTTGAAGTGGTGTGTGAATATAAGGAGATAGATTTATGGGAAGATTAATTATGCCAACAAAACAATAGGACAGTCACTATCATAATTAATAAAGCGAAAAATTTCTTGATGTGGTCCAAATGACCATGTTGAACAAAGTATAGTAGGATAGATAAGGTTAGGAAATTGCAAAGAAGGATATGGCAAAATATCAGGAAGAGTTTAAGATGTAGAGGTCTGTGTAGGGGGTTTGAGGGGGAGGAAAAATGACGTGAGCAGCATAAAAGTAGGAGGAATGCCAGTCAGATTAAAGAAAATTTAAAAGTGTAAAGACCAAAATGTTAAGAGAAATTTTGCAATGCTGGGGTTAGGGGTTTTTTTCCGCAACGAAATATCTATCAGAGCACGTTTTCAGAGATAATGAAGCTCGTTCCACAATAAGCCTGCCCCTGGCTGTTTATAGGGATCCAAACTTGTGAGTTACATCCCATTGTTACAGAAGTCCATGGAAAGCAGAACTCGTATAGGCAGGTCCCATTGTCTGGTTTTTGATTTCTTTTGGACGTCCCAGCAGGCAAGGACGAATTATGAATTGATGACATGCTTTTACAGCTTCTCCCCTTTGAGGAGTAGCCAGAATAAACCCTGAAATATGTATCAATGGAAACGTGCAAAATATTTCCAAGGGGTAAAAGGTGGATTACTGATGTTACATCCCATTTGCCAAATTTCACAAGCTTTTATCCCTAGGATTTTACTCCTATGGGAATTGGAATGTCCTTGCTTACTACATTGTGGGGCATTGTTGAATAATGGCAGCAGCTTTCTTCCTGAGTTAGAGAAATTGTTTTTGTAATGCCTTTTTATTTTGTGAAAATAGTCATGGCTTTGGGCTGCTGTCCAATTACAAATTGATTACCTGATGCAGCTGCTGCCAGCTGCTCTGCCAATCTTGTTTCCCTCCTGTAATAATACAGAAGAGGTTGATGCTCCATGATGTGCTAGCAAAGAATGGATACTTAACGGCTATTTGATACATTGTTGTAGAGGAAGCATCAATTTTACAAAGGAACAGATATGCCTAGGAGAATAAATAGTGCTTGATGATATTATTTTTCAATAATCTTAGAAACGTATAAGGAATCTACTATTAAATTAAAAGGAGCTTTTTGAAAACTGTTGGAAATGCAATAAGAGATGCAGCTATTCTGCTTGTTGCGCAGAAGATTGCGGAGGGGTAATTTAGTTTTCCACTCTCCCTCTTGGTACCATGACAAGCACCATACATTCTCCCCAACATCTGCATAAAGCTAAGGTGCATCTACTATGGAGAAATTGAGAGGGGGGATTGCCATTCAAAAGGGAGAGTTTTAAGAAGTTGAAACGTGGGTCCGCTAGTAAATGGCAAAATGAAAATTTGCCCTGGCCATTCTTCTAAAGCATATTTGTAGTTCTTCTGAATTACACCATAGCATTTCCCACGTGGTCAGTGAGCAGGATGTGAATTATTGAAACAGGCTCACCATTCCCATGAGTTGTTACATCTTTGTCGACCTTTAAAGATCAACTTGGGAATATGGCAGAGCTTTACTAGTGATTGTTGGTCCGTGGGGGTGGACAAATGCAGCCATTCTAAAAGTCAGAAACTGTGTCTGATGAAATTGCATAATAACAGCTGTTGGTCTCCTGAACAGTATTTAGCAAAGCAATTTGATAAAGGGGCAATTCTCTTATAGCTCGATCCACCCATCGAGTAGCCCCCCCCAGTTTTTGGGAATGGGAAACGTCTTTTAATGCCTGGCAACCCTCCTTATTAGAATGATAACATCAGACGAGAGCTTTACCTTTTGTGTGAGGGCATTAAACAGAGGAGCTAATGTAGCTGTGATCAAACCCAAATAAGGACGTGCCCAATTTTAAGGTTCCTAGGAACTGTTGTAAGAGTCACAAGTTGGGTTTCGGGGGGAGTGTTTTTGGGGAAGGGGAGGGAAAGGAAAGAAAAAAACAAAAGCAGGCTTGAGGCAAGCAAACTTGTAACCTAAATAGGAAAAGGGTGGTTTGGATTGTACTTTTTCTGGGGCTATTGTGAGACTGGCTTTACCTAGAATGGAGGTCAGGCACGCAGAGTTTTTAATTACCGTGGCCCTTTGGGCCAGGTGCAGATACCATAATATCATCCATGTAATGATAGACTAAAAATGAGGATACGTTTGTCCCTGTATGGTTGGCAAGGGCTAAAATCCACAAAATACTGACACATTGTTGGACTGTTTAACATGCCTTGCGGTAAGACTTTCCATTGGATATCGTTTGGTAGGTCTCTGATTATTTAAGGTTGGGTACTGTAAAAGCAATAATTATTCTATCTAACGGTTGTAATGGAATGGAGAAAAAACAGTCTTTTAAATCAATAATGATAAGGTCAACTACTTTGAGGAATTTATG
Organism: Laticauda laticaudata; assembly: GCA_004320025.1. Taxonomy (NCBI): domain Eukaryota; kingdom Metazoa; phylum Chordata; class Lepidosauria; order Squamata; family Elapidae; genus Laticauda; species Laticauda laticaudata. The sequence continues at coordinate 64,026 of BHFT01030380.1, read as the reverse complement.
TTAAGGATTGGAAAGACCACATTGCAGGGGTCCCATTTGGAAAGGAGGACCGAATTCACAGGCCCTTAATCCTGATTCAAAAAAGGTTTTTGAATGATTGAGGGTTATTCTGCTGTTCATTCTTTTGGACTTCTTGCACTGATTAGCCCATGATAGCCCTTTTGTGCATCGAGGGCATAGCGAGATTGGAATTACCATTTTCCTTGCCAAGCTGCTTTTAAATCCTTTATCATTTGTATGACATTGGGTATTAACTGAGGAGCTGGAGGATTGCCAGCTTTGTATGATTAGGATAAAGAAGGCAAGCTGCAAGGGTGTCCTCATCCATGTCTTCCTTCATTAAAAGGCTTGTTGAATGGACTTTTACAGCACCCCCCCCCACCTCGGGAAGGGTGGTGGAGGACACAGGGCTCTTACATTTAAAAGAAAGTGGATTGGCATGGAGAGGCTCCGTAATGATTTATGTCATTGGGAGCAAGAGGGTTGAAGGACAAGAAAAGTTATCATAACTTGGTGGGGGAGATTCAAATACATTCTCTGCTTCTATTTTATAATGACTTTTAAAGCTCCATAATTTCCTCCAAGTGACCAAAAATGCAATAGGTGCACGAGGAGGACCTATGGAGTATAGTCACCCATTTTATTTGCCAAATGAAATTTTAAGGACCCTTTCTCTGGATAATTGGGACAATGTTGCCACACATAAGTCAATAAGGTTAGCAATAGGTTTCATTTTTACAGGCGGCCTTTTAAATTAGCCAGAATATTTTAGAAGAAGAAGCCAAACTAACTCCCTCAATTCCTTCAGGATGCTTGTCTGTTGTTGAGAAAAGTTTCCGGCCCATTCTTACAGTCGAGGACCTGTGTTTCAGATCCGATAATGTGCAATTCGCTCAGGCCTGGCATGCAACAGCTCCCCTCGAGCGGGAACGATATGAGTGCGTCGCAATGTATCCCCTTAGGGAATTCAACGTTGGGGTCACCAAAATGCGGGTATCTGCTATCCTGCATTAGAATGGCACCTATGGATAGGGAGCGAAAGGGATAAGAAACGAAAGAAGGAGACGAGTTTTCTGGGATGAGTGTGCACAGAATGTCTGGATACACGCTCTTTTTATTATGCTCAATCAAAAGAGGGTGATTGTTTATTCAGAGCCTAGGTCAAGCCCAAGGTCAGACACAAAATACACATGATTTTAATTAGCTCAGGTAAGGCAAAATTCCAGGTCAGACAGGATCGCAAATTACAATTCAATCGGATATTCCTGCCTTTAACAAAGCTGCATTGCTAAACAAACTAAATTACAATGTAAGTAAGCTTTTCTACAGATGTTTAACACCTTGTCCCTGTACGTTTTGTCCTGCAAAAGGTCACTGAGGAGACACGACGCTCATGATTATACGTGAGTGACACAATGTATCTCAAATGCCTGAACAATATATAGTTGCAATGATACAAAGTTGCAAACATATGAATGCCACATAGTTACTACATGTGACAGTCTTCCTGGCATTCCTTACAATTTGGAAAGCTGGGAGGTACATGACAATATAATAGATGCAATCCATTATAAATTATGCAGTATTTACCTTCGCACAGGTTGAATGAACATAGAAAAAACAGTCATCCCCAACTTCTGTCATTTCACCTCTTGTGCTTCTATTCCACTGCCTTTAGAAAGATCTCAGCATAAATGTTGGAATTATCAACATGTATGGAAAGAATATTCCCTTTTGTTCTGAGTACAGCTGAATTCAGGATCTAAGTTCTATTTCCTCTTAAAGGGAAACCTCCAGTTGATAGATTGAACCAAAAAGCTTCTTATACTAATTGTAAAACAGACGGTACCTTCTTAAGGTTTGCTGAAGAGCTCACAAATTGAAAGTGGTTGCTAGACAGTGCATAAATTCAAACTTCCAGAATTTCTTTCATTGTTACCTTAGTTCTTATGACATCATCACAAAGGACATCATATGGCCCCTCAAACTGGGAAAGCTCACTTATTTTCATTGTTCCTAAGTGCTGGAAAACAGGAAGAAGACAGCATGATCTACTCATCTAGTTATTCCAACATAACATAAATGTATGAAAGAAATACAACTCAGTTAAGAGAATTTCTGAAACTCATAATGGACAGAACTGAGAATGAGACAAGAAGGAGAATAAAGATCCTCATCTTTTCTATATCAGAAACTCCCAATTTGCTAAGATTTCAATTATTTAAATAATTTGGTTCCTAAGCTTGTCTGGCATCATATACGCTACTAACACATACATCAGTCGATCAAATCTTTATTATGATCATGGCATAATGCATACATATGTAATACAGGTCCTGTTATTAATGGCATGTGCATCAGTGAGTCTTTGAATAACTACTAATATTGCCAGAGGTATTGGGCTATGGGATAGATGCTTAATTGCATGAAAGTAAGTATAGTGCTTTGCTTGTTGTTTCTATGGCACAGTTTAAATGCAGGTTTTGAAAAGCTCATTGTCTGGGGATATTTGAGTTGGTTGAGAAAAATAATATGTTAGAGAGAAAAACACAGAAATACTGGAACAAATATCCTAAGAAGATCAATCAAAAAGGTTCGCTTTGATTTTTCCACTCTGTGGGAGGGAGAAGGACTTACTGAACAGTGGCAAACATTTGCAATAGTTACAAGGAACTCCTAAAGCAGATTCACCCTAAGGACACATGAAGTGCAATGTTATGAGATGTTCATAGAAGAAACCATAAAGATGCCATGTGAAACTAAACCAATTGGTGTTGTATAATAGATTAATATTTGCAGCTTGCATTAGTTCTAAATATTCATGAATTCATTTATAAACCAATGGAATCAATCAGTTCTCAGTGGTAACGATCAAGAATTAACGAAAAAGTTTTAGATACCATAAAGAAAAGATTCGTTACAATATATGAGACATGAACAGAATAACAGAATAACAGAGCAGTACATTATTTTTGCTGAGTAGGTGCAGGTCCCATCACAATATTTACATTATTAATTTGTGAATTCATATTTCTTTAAAAAAATTAAATCTAACGTTCAAGAACTGCCATTTTTTTTCAAAAAAGGGAAAGCATTTGAAGAGCATAATTATGAATGTGAGAGTCAGTTTGTCCACTAGGTTAAGGCATCAGGCCACAAACCAGGAGACTGTGAGTTCTAGGCCTGCCTTAAGCACAAAAGCTGGTTTGGGCCAGTCACTTTCTCAGCTAAACACACTTCAGAGGGTTGTAGGGAAAATAGAAAGAGGAAGGGGGATTACATATGTTTGTGCCTTGAGTTATAGGTAGTCCTCGACTTACGATCACAATTGAGCCCAAAATTTATGTTGCTAAGTGAGACATTTGTTAAGTGAGTTTTGCCCCATTTTACAACCTTTCTTGCTATAGTTCTAAAGAGAATCATTGCAGTTGATAAATTGACTTTGCTTGTCAGAAGGTCACAGAAAGTGATCACATGACCCCACGACACTGCAATGATCATAAATATGAACTAGTTGCCAAGCATCTGAATTTTGATCACATGATCATGGGGATGCTAGAAAGGTTGTAACTTTGAAAAATGGTTATAAGACACTTTTTTCGGTGCCGTTGTAACTTTGAATGATCACTAAATGAAGTCTTGTAAGTTGAGGACTACCTGTATTTACAAAAATAACTCAATATATAAATAAATAAATACATACATGCATACATACATACATACATAATAAACAAATAATTGCTGATGTAAATGTAACAAAGTATACAGGAGCTACTCCAGAGATAAATGTTAGAAATGGTAACAAACTTTTAAAATTTTGTAAATATTTTTCTGGGAGTGTAAGAAATAAATATTTAATTAATTATAATTATTTTCATTGTTTCAAAGTGGTTTGGGAAGCATGATTTTAATGCACAGCCAGAAACTTTACAAGGAATGTTTATGAATCAATGGCTTCATACTTAAGACTGCTTTTATATCTTATAGAAGCCATGCATAATTTTTCAAAGGAGGCCTCTATATAATGAATGCAGCATTTCTGAATGGCCCTTCAGATAAGAGCCTAATTCTGTTGAACAGTGTCACCCTGAAGATTTGGATGGCCCCCAATTCAGTTACACTTACACATTTGTAAGGCATTGAAGACCTGGCTGTTTCCCCAGGGATTTGGATCAGATAAACAGATAAACTCAATGTGCCAGTTTTCTGTGCATGGGGCTATTTATCTTTGGGTGCGGGGGAGGGGGTTATATGTGGGTGTTGTTTTTTTTTCTTCTGTTTTAACCCTTGTAAGTGACTCAGTCATTTGTATAAAGTGATAAAAACAGACATTAGGTAGTATTGCAAAATCAATATCGGCCATTACTGACAATACAAGGAACAAGTGCAAAAATTCACATTTCTGTTCCTGAACTATGTATATAGCTCAAGCACTGCAGACATGCCACCTTTGGGTTGAAAACATGTTAAGGACCACTGGATGGCAGAAAAGAATTTGCTGCCATCTAGCATTGGATTTGGATTTTTTATTTAGTCCTTTATAAGTTGCCACCCTAAATTTCATTGTCTCAAAGAACAATACAATGTAAATACAAGCAGGTGAATTCTAAAAATAATATATATTCTTCACTGATAAAGGATAGTTACTAACTATTCCCAAATACTTAAAAGCAAATGGAAAATGATACTGAACGGCACAATATTTTGATTTGAGAACCAAAGATTTAAAAAACTAACATACTTTTTTTAGGATACAAAACAAATCACATTCTTGATTTTATTGCAAGGTACATGATTTTTTAAAAACAAATCCCTCTTATTAAATATTAGTAATCTTAGATTGCACGAAATGCACCTGTATGAATTCTTCACACAAAGCATTTTTTAAAAAAAATCTGTGAAAAATTTTAAGGGTTTAACCACTAAGACCGAGGTCAGTTCTAAACGCTAACTCAACTTCCAAAAGTTAAAGCTGTAACAAAGAAGTGGTTATGTGGGGCGCGTACATTACGTAATCTTTTTCCTTTTAGATTAACATCCTAGTCGTGCTGGCTGGGAGTTGTAGTTTCATACATCTGATGAGCACCTGGTTGGTAAGAGATGATGGAGGAACAATGGGTGAAAGCTGCGATCAAAATAATACGCCTCCTCTAATTCAGCGAATAAAGCACTCGGAAAGGTGTGGAGCCTCTCTCGATCCGGCCTTGGACTACATTTCCCAGAAATCTGTTCAGTGAGACTTACCCCCGCCGCGTCTGTTGTTGCTCAAGGAGCGGCTTGGAAGCGGCTTGCAGCAGTTGAGAGTAGGAGGCTTCCCGCTTGCAGGGGGCGAAGGGCCGCGTTCTTGGGGCCATGAGTCTCCTGGGCTCGGTGCAGCAGAAGGTGCCCTGCCTCTTCACGACCCAAGTGAAGGAGGAGCCCTCGGCCAAGCGGGAGCGCCAGGTACTGGGGTCGGAGTTACCCGCCGGGGTGAAGGGAACCGCGGGCCTGTCAGAAAGAAAAACTGGGAAGTCTCAAGCGGAGAATTGGATATTGACTTTTCCGGACCGGTCGCGGCTCATAGTAGAACCAGACACGAGCCTGGTTGCGCGAAAAACAACCTGCAGCACCTGCAGGGAGAATTTATTCGCGCCGGTTTCTCTCGCCCAGTTTTGCAGCACGCCCACGTGAAGCTTCCGTGGATGTGCGGCAAGGAACGGCTTTGGATTAAGAGGTAGAGTCGCTTCACCTCTTCCAAAATCTCTGCCACGTTTACTTCGCGGAGGTAACAGAAGCTGCTTTTATACTCGGGATGGCATCCTTGTGAATTACTTTGGTACTGATGGGCCTTTTTTTTAGGTGCAAATACTTTACAGTGAAATAGTCTTGCCGCTTCAAAAGGAAGCTGGCAAATTGGAACTCACCTCCTCAGGTTTTTATCTCCTTGTGAGAGCATGTTTTTCAGGGAAAATACTGTATCCTAGTTACCCTTTAGCTGGCAAAATATTCCTCCCCCAAACATTTTTGCTGGTACAAAACTTTGCAGCTACCATCCGTTAATTTAGTAAATTTACTTCATAAAAGCTACTGTATTTGGACAAGTAGAATTTTCAGAAGGTTTAAACTTTATCCCATCAGATTATTACAACAAACATTCCACCTCCATCCATTTTTAATTTTCTGCTGGTTATGTTTTTAATTTCAAACTGAGATTCAGCTACTTTACTGGGGTCATCTTTAAAAAAAAACAAAACACGCCTTTGATAAGAAATTTTTAAAGTGTTAAAGAAGACTACATTTGCCAAAAAGTTTACAATGATCATTTTCTTTTCAGACTTTTAAAGTGTTGGCCACCAACTCAATTAATAAAAAGGCTTTAGCTGCAGATATATACAATGCAATTCCAACAGAAAAGGTGGATGGAACTTGCTGTTATATCACTACATACAAAGGTAATATAGAATTAAATTAAAAATGTTATTGTACTAGGTATTATGTATGTGAAGAGGTAGCATGCACATTTTTGTAAATGAATAATTCAAAATTAGGATGTTCCTCTTTTATGTATAGAACAATGCCAGCAAGTGTGTTTTGCTGCTCCGCATGGCTTTTAGTTTCCTAGTAAGACTTCAATTGCAATAGTAAGATGTAGCTGTCAGTCTACAGTCATGTATGCTATCTAAGCTATAGAAATGTGTCTGAAGGTTTTAAATGTTAATACTTGTGTTATATGGGTACCTTATTCCAAGAAATTCCAAATATAGCCATATCTCAGAGCTTTATCTTGCAGTCTTTTAGTTGAAGACCACCATTTCATCTTACTTTTTTTTTTCTTCCTGACATTTTCCCACAAGTGCAGGGTCTGGGTTTTTTTTAGATCAACTAAATGCAGTTTGTTGCTAAACAACAGAATCTGTATTATTGGATAATTGCTTAGGCTAGAATATGACAAGGATAGAAATACCCAAGCATGTGCAGGCTACTCATCTTTTAGACATTAACACTACGTTTTCTAATATACATGTTCACTTCTGTGTAAAATTTCATTTAGTGGTAATTTATAATATTATAAGGATTTTGAGAACAGAAACTAATATTAATAAATTAATATTAATATGAAATTAATAAGGTTTACAAACAAATGTTTAATTTCTTCAGGATTGTCTTGTAAAATATATTGTCCTTTTCTGGGAAACTGTTACCTTGATGTAGTGGAAAAGTTCAATAGCTCCAATTGTTTTAAGAAAAATATCTTGAAAGTGTCAAACTTCAATAATAGCTCTGAAGATAATTATATAAAGATACAGAACAAGATCAAAACTGAAAAAAAAACATTAATTATGGTGTGGGTGTTCAGTGAACATCAGCATTAAGTGATACTGCTGAAAGACAAAAGAACAAGAAGGAATAGTGATAGAAGAAAATGTACAGATGCTCATCCATTCCACTTATTTCTGATGTAGGCAAACTTTTTGTCAAGATGTTACTAAGAAAAATATTCATACATAGAATATAGCTAGCTTGAGATAGTGTGGAAAGTAACAGGAGTACTGAAATAGGTTTACCTTTGTTTCAATGGACATAGGAAGACCTTTGATTTTGTGAATCATGATTGAATATAGAATATATTAAAACCAATAGAACATGTGATCATTGTTGGGACATTTTACAGTGAACAAAAGAGCTACTATAAATTCATGAATGTGTAATTCATTTCAGAATAAGAATAAGAAAGGGTATGCAATAAGGATGATTCTTGTTTCCATTTTCTTTATCTTATCACTAAGTATAGGGATGAGAAGACTGATAGCAAATCAAAATACTAACAATTGGAAATGTGTAGATAACAATACTTTGATGGTCAGAATTGAAGCATACTTAGACTCAGGAAAGCAAAAATACAGAGTGAAAAAGCAGGATTACGCTTGATTGTTATTTCAATTCAAAATGATGCATCCACTTACAGAATCTAAGCATGAATTATTTTTTATATGCTCATATCACATGTTTGCTTATTTCTGGAGATATATGCTGCTTCAACAATACCTCACATTACCTTATTTATGAAATAATTGGAAAAAAAATCAAACTTTCAATCTCATTGTAGGTCATCCATACCTTTGGGCCCGACTTGATAGAAAACCAAACAAGCAAGCCGAGAAGAAGTTTAAGCAATTTATGTACTCAGCAGAACACTCAAAAGGTAGGGGATTTTTCTGTATATATTGTAACAAAAAATTGATAATGAAGGCATTTCATCTTATGTTTCCCTCTGTCCTTGAAGAATTATCTGGAGAATATCAATTCCTGATTACCAGTAAGTTGAAATGTTTTGATCAAGTTCTGATTATAGAAGTGCCTTGCTATAATGAATTAGTCATTTGAATGTATGATATGCCATATGCTAAATAAATAAAAGTAGTTTGAATATCCTTTAGTTACCATTTTGTTAGTGAAAGTAATGAAACACACTTCAGAAACTTTAAATGAGGCAGCAAAAGTAGATGCAGTTATATTTGCAACCTAATAGCAATGAAAAATTGATACACACACACACACAAAAATTGTCATTGCCAAATTGTTACTTGTTACTTATCCTAAATTGTAAGCCTGTTCGAAGGCAGGAAATAGTTAAATGGTAACTTTTACAAAGGTGTTAATATTCTTGCCTACAGGATTTATGTGGAATATTGAAGATGATTTCAGGTCTGTCCCTGAATGCTGGATTCCAGCCAAGGACATAGAGTACTGCAATGGAAAGCCTTTTCCTGATGAAAACGGACACATTCCAGGTATAAAAATATTATTTAATATGAGAAATCCTATTCTAAACATCTAAAGTCATCTTTCCTTTTAGAAAAGATTTCATTTAGAGTGTTAGAAATTTGTTTTTAGAAAAATCTATAAATTAATTAAATGAAGTCAGATATAATGGTACTGTATCATGTAAGGGATATATGTGGTGATTTGTACATCAAATTGGAAAGTACAAAGTTAATTCTGCCTACTTGATCAGAATAAAAGGAATTGTATATTCTTCTTTCTTAGGAAAATCCTATTTCTTCCTGATCTTCAAAATATGTCATGAAAAACACTTTCATTTTGAACTTTTCTTTCATGAATTTTCAAATTTATTTTTCCCTCTCCAAAAATAAAATATTAAGTGAAAAAAACCCTTTTGTTTCCTTTATCATTTTATTAGTGATGCTAAGACCTCCCTTCCATTTAACAGATAAATTATGTGGGGGGAGGAGAAACTAGATGAATTCAGGTGAATTGAGCAAAACATCCTATCCTGACGGTTCTCATTTAACAGCTTCCCATAATACAAACAAAAGAAACATTAATATGTTAGTAGCTACCTGGAAAATATACATTCCCTTCCTGAGAATTGGTCACCACAACTTCAGAGTGAAAATTGTCAATGGACTGAGGTCTGCATTATACTAAAAATAGAATTCTTTCCAAATAACTTATTAATGCTGTCAACAAATATACCAATTACCAAAAATTAGTTAGAGGCATGATTAACCTTCACCTTGACCATAAGATTAACCTTTCCCAGTATGGGCATTCTTCAGATATATGGATTTCAAGTCCCAAAATTCCCAGCACTGATTGCGCTGGTTGGGCATTCTGAGGGTAAAATTCACATATCTGTAAAGCATTCAAGTTTCAACAGTCGCACTAGTTCATACAAGCTTGATATTCTGTTTTAATACTGTTTGAAAGAAAATGCAGGTAGTTAACAAATCATACTGTAAGTATTTCCTATTGAGAGTAAAATGTTAATCCTTACTATGAAAATCCTTCTGGTTTTTTTATACATACTCATATTTATTATTCAAAATGTTTTTACATGTACACTAGCCAGAATCACTGATAAGGAGTGTTAGGATGGTTCCTAAAAAATGTATTATAGTCAGCTGTTTGCTGTTCTTAAACTATTGATGATGATGGTTTCTAAATGTTAGTTTTTGTGAGTCATGTAGTTCCTTGACTTCTGAGTTAGGACTACTTAATCTTTAATACCTCTATGCTCCAAGTGAATTTCAAAACACAAGAATAAGCTATGGAGTTTTTCCTTTTTGAACTGAAATAAAGCTGGATCTTAGTAAAATCCCACTCTTGATTAGTGAAAATTTTTCAATCACTCATTTTCTGTATACAATAAAACTTATATTTATCTCACTAATATTTTTACTCATATATCAAGTCAAATCAATCTCAATCAGTCTCAAGACAATACTAACATTGTGTTTCACAATAATCAGGTTGGGTGCCAGTAGAAAAAAACAGCAAACTATATTGTTGGCATTCTTCTGCTGTTGATTATGAGTATGAACTTGCTCTCATTCTGAAGCATCATGCTGAGGAACCTGATCTTCTAGAAATCTGTCCAGTACCTTTAAGTGAATTTACAGAGCAAACACTGGAACTTATTGGGACAAATATTAATGCAAATCCATATGGTAAGCACTTCAACTCATTAAAAAAATCAGACAATATATATAGCAATATATAGCAAAACCATTATACTAAAATTACAAATGTAATAATGTAGAAATGAAAAACACACAGTAAAAGTGTAATGAAGTTAATTAGAAAGGCAATCCAATGCTTCAAAGCATGAACATAGCATTTGTCTGGAACTGTTTAAAGTAGCATGGACCTTGTAAGGCCCAGCCATATAAGACACATTTAAAGAGTTTCAGACAGGTGCTATGTACATGCACCAATGAATGATGAAGCAACAGGAATAATTTTCCCAATTCTAGTATTTAGGTTATGTACTGAAAGCGTTCAATTGTAAAAATAACGTTGCTCTATGACTTTGATGAAATAAAGGATTGTAATAAACTATTAGACAATTCAATCAAAGTGACCTCTTAGACAAGATAAATGAAAAACCTAGATACATATAGTGGTAGAAGTAAATTATGGAAGCAAGTATTATAATATAATGGATTTTGGAGAAGGAACCATTCAGATTAATATGAGCAGTTTCTGTAATAAAATAAAATATGCTAGTCATAAGTTTTTGAATGTTTTAATAGGTTTAGGAAACAAGAAACATCCTATACATCTTCTTGTGCCACATGGAACATTTCAGATTAAAAATGCACCATCAATAAATCACAATGATATATTGGCTTGGCTTGATGGATGCAAAGAGGGGAAGATTGAAGGGATTGTGTGGCATTGTCCTGATGGAAATTTAATCAAGGTAATCCTACAAGTTTCATTAAGAAATTGTGATTTTTTTTAATGTTCAGAAAGCCTAGTGTCCTGAAGCTTATGTTACTCTTACCTTCAAATATATATATTTGCTAAGACAGGAAAATTTCTGTGCACCTGTACAAAGAGTACAAAGGAAAGCATGAGAAAAGCCTTCAAAATATACAGTATATATCTTTCAAAGAACATAGCTGCTTTAATGCTTTAACATGCTTTTTGAAGTTATCTCTTTCAAATACTTTTCATAGTCTTATTTCTTTGCTAGTTTCTTCACATATTTTTCTGCAAGTATTGTCATTAGTAGATTATACTGTTAAAAATAGTATTTTAACTGCTTTTCTTTTTTTTTCTTCAAATAGCTTCACAGACATCATCTTGGCTTGGCTTGGCCAATTGTGGATCCTTCTTTGGCATCAAAACCAATTACTGTCACTTTCAATAGAGCCAAGTACAACTTTGAACCAAAGACTCTTTTTCATTATTTTTCAAAGTTGGATGGACAAAGATTCAGTAGTCTTAGAGATATAATAAGTGATTTATGACCAGGTCTCTTCAGAAAATACATTGAATCATTTGTATGCCTGCTTCTTCATTTGTAGTAATCTAAAGATATTTAAAATGTTTGTTGAAATATAAATTGTATTATGTCTACATATTCTTGACTGTAAATACACAATACACACACACACACACGTATATAACTGGAGAAAATTCAGTAGAAAAGCTATAAAGAATAACCTTCAGTTCCTAAAAGTGAAATATGCAACATGTTTTTATTCAAGCAGTGAAAGTTAATTATTAATCTCACAGGATTCTTTTATCTCATTTTAAAAAATCATGTATCCATTTTTGCTGGCACTGTAATATTTAAGTTTCATAGATTTTATGCAGTGAAGGCATAAAAGAAGAAAACTTTTAGAAACTATATAATCTTACAGTAAAATCTTGTGGTAGTTTACATACTGCTACCAGCATTGGAGAACATTTTTCAATATTTTCAGTCATGAATAGTGTAAGTAAGTCATTTTACTTAAAATACATAGGATCAGTCTGATTCCTTGCTTCCATGTATTTTTTTTAGAAAGGAACACCTGCACTAATTATGAATACATAAGGAACAACTTCCCATTCTTCATTTAAAGAGATTTAAATTATCTTAAATAACTTTATAATATTTGTAGTAGAATTTTATGTACATTAGGATCATGAACAGATATCTGCTTATGCAGTGACTTGTTATTCTGTGGCCCCTTTGGAGCTCCTAAAATCTGATGTAGAACATCTAATTTTCTGGAGCAGATATAAGGAAGCACAACTCCAATCCTGTCAAAACAAAGTAGCATTTTATCTTACTCAAGAACATCTAATTAATGAAAAATGATCTTGAAGTTTGTAACACTTTTATTCAACATAACTTGTCTTAAACATTTTAAATTAGGAATGTATTGTTTTATTCACAATTCATATATTATTCAAACATAGAAAATAAATATACTAATAAATTAGCACAATTTAGAAATAGCAAATTTACATTATTACAATTCTTTTATTCTTTCGTCTTTAAACTTGTGGAAGCACTAAACCAGATTAATCAGGCAGGCACTTTGTTAAGACTTGAAAGAAACTGTACAGTATAAGGCTTACATATAGCAGAAATAATCTGCATTTTATTGACTTTAAAATAAGTGGGGGGAAATACCTCACTCATGAGCATGTTTTTCATTTTCGATGTCAAATATTTAATTTATGTTTAAATACACAGTATTGACAAGTATCTTGGAAATGTTTTTTCAAGTATTTAGTCAACAGAAATTCTACCAGGAATGTCTGCTTGAACTCCAAATTTTTCAGAAAGTGTTTTCAATTGCTCTTCTAAGACAATATTCTTTTTAACTTCTTCATTATAGTTATATTTTAAATCTTCGATTTCCTCAAAAAAGGCTGGATCAAAGTGGTCCAATTCATTTTTAAGCTTTTTGATTTCTTCCTAATGAGAAAAAAAAACTTTATAAATGAATCCTAACAAACACACAAACATAAGTATGTTCAGTACAATCCATTAATTTCAACAGATATAACAATCTATTATATCTTATGGTTTTCCTATATTCAAAATGTGTTCTAGGTTTCTTCATGCCCTATGAATGAAAATATATACACATTCTTGTTCCAATCTGACATTTCGAAAAATGGTTTTTGGTAGAAAAGATCAATTTAACCAAGAATTAAACAGTTTGTATTTAATACATTCCTCACAATATTAACTTCATTTTGCCTCTATTTTTTACATTTACAGTCCAATATAAGGGAAATTTGTCTTGAAAATTTTATTTTGCTTAACTTGAAAAGTATCTGAATGTTAAGTAATGAAATACTGTATATAACAATTGATTTCAATGCCACAATATTTTCTAAGCCTATAGACCAGGGGTGTCAAGGCCCGTGGGCTGGATTCGGCCCGCAGGGTGCTCAAATCTGGCCCGTGGGCCAGCCTGGAAATATCAAGGGACCGGCCTGCGGTGCCTCTAGCAGCTAAAATGGTCTGCATGCAGTCCCCTCTCACCTTTTTTTTACTCTCCTGCAGCACTCTGCCAGCTGAAACTGGGTCAAAAAATGGTTGAAAATGAGCTGAAAAACGGGCCCTGGGGCCCGTTTTCGACTTTCAGAGTGCTGCAGGTGGCCATGGAAGGCAAAAATGAGGCGTTGGGGGTACATGCAAGCCCCCCACACCCCATTTTGGCTGGCAAATCCTGCCCCCCCACTGCCCCCTCCTCCCTCCTGGCCTGCAGAGGAGAACTACAGTGCTGATCTGGCCCTCGAAGAAATCCAGTGACACCACTGCCATAGAACGAATGGATATTTTGCAAATAACCAACGAATTGAAAAATTACCGTACTAACATGAAGTCGCTGTTGTTCCAAATCTGAAGATTTAAGCTGTGTCTTGAGGTCTGTTACTTCTGCCACTAGTTTGTAGTTTCCAGTTTTCTCTATTCAAATAGAAGTTTACAGATATACATACAAATGAATACACATTTTCATATATCTAAGAAGTATGAGAACAGCTGTATGGCATTAGCTTTTTTTATTCAAGGGTATAATATTCTATACTACTTATGTAATTGATAATATAAGTTATTCCAGGCAGTATTCTGGGAGGCTGATCCAACCATGGATAGGCAGTGACAGGTGGCATGGTGACAGGCTGTTTGGCGTCGCTGCCTGTTGTCTCTGCTGAACCCCTCCCCGCCGCCGCCCAGTTTGTGATGCAATATTCACTCCATAAGACGTACAGTCATTTCCACCCGCTTTTGAGGGGGAGAAAAATGTGTCCTATAGTGCAAAATATAGTATTTTATATATTACCAGCTGCAAGGTCATCTCTAAGTTTTCTTTGATTTTGAGAAGATTCCATCAGGTAAATTAGTTCTCCTTTTTCCTTTTCCAAATCATGATTAGTTAATCTATAAGAAAACAAAGAGCAAAAGTTGATGAAGCTTTTGCTAATGTTTTTGTTCTGTTTAACAAAGGAAACATTTCGTGTGCTTTACCGGAGCAGTTGATTTTCTCTGACATATTCTTGCTCTGTTTTGGTACCCTCAGGAATACTTTTGAGGAGTTCAGCCTTTGCATGAAAATAAAAGTTTAATTTTAATATGAGGATTTTCTAAGTATGGACTAGACTTCAGTGCAGTGATTCATGTATTGGACTTAAGTGGAGGAAAACCCATCTAAAATCTACATGCATAATGGAATTTACAAGATGATTTTGATATTCTGACAACACGCCAAGTCAAAACAATTTTCATGTGTGCCACTTTCAGCTTACAAAAGTAAAATAACATAAATAAGCTACAAGGTATCTTTTGCAGAAGAAATGTGTCATTTTTTTCTGCCATTCTTTAACTTGTAAATTGATAAAAAGAAAAGCTTACTGCAGAAGAGGACTTTGTCCTCTTATGGGATACAGATCCTTACTTTTAATCTCATCATCAAACTGATTTAAAAAATATATAAAAGAACTCAGTGACAATTGTTTTGCAATGTGAAGCAAATGACTTACAGTGGAACCTTGGGTCACGACCATAATCCATTTCAGGACTACGGTTTCAACCCGATTTGGTCCTGACTGGAAGCACAACCAACTGCACATGCACGGAAGGGAAAATCATCACAGCAAGAGAATCTGCCATGGCCGAGTTTGTTCACCACCTGATTTTTGAATCGTGACCCGATTCAAAAATTGTGTAGATTTTTTTGATCAGAACCCAATTTGATCGCGAACAGGAGTGTTTTGCAACTCGAGGTTTCACTGTTTTGTGAAGGGATGAGGTTTCAGATGTCCTCTGTAACTTGTACGTGTGCCTGATCCGAACTCCATATAAAACAATATTAAGAGAGTAAAAGCAAAATACAATAAAATAGTCCATGCCAATCAAGAACAATTAAAAGGATAGGATTCTAAAAAGATTTATAAAGCTTTAATCTCCTGATCATGGATGCCCATTCTATAAAGTTTTTCCCCAGTAATCAGAGAACCAGGAGTGGAATAGTAATAACCTGCTCTCTAGACACAAATCAGAACAGAAAAAACAATGCACTTACAAAGGAAGAAACTGCATTAAAACATATCTATGGAGATTGTCAATTATCTAGGTCATGGTTGTCCCAAAGGTGCCTTTTTTCCCCTTCTGGACTTTCTGGTTTTTCTTTGAAGACGTTTTGCTTCTCATCCAAGTCAGAGCTGAAGAAACTTCTTGGATGAGAAGCAAAATGTCTTCAAAGAAAAATAAAAAAATCCAGTTACCTCTTGGAAAAAAAAAACATCTTTGCATTAAAATATCTTACCAGTAAAAAATATAAATGCCAAATTTTCCCACTATATCCATGCTCAGTTTTACTTTAGTTAGGCATAGTAGTTAAGGTATGAGTTCTGCTCCTACCTCAGCCAGAAAGCTGGGTGACTGGGCAAACCACTCCTCAAAAAAATGTGCCAAGAAAACTGCAGAGACTTGCCAGGCAGCTGATCTGAAGGCACCAAATAAATAAAAATAAATTCTTACTTGTTCTTTAAGATAGTCTTCAATACAGTTTTCATTTTTATCTCCACTCTCTGTTGGCTTTTGTAATTTCTTTTTCAGATCACTAATAGTTTGATTTTTTCTGGCAATTTCAGACTCCATTTCTTTGAGTTTATTTTCAAACATCCTGAAAGTAAAAAAATAGAAATGGACAGTAGTGATTCCAACTAATCTCATAAAAAGAAAATTATATTATTTAAGAAAATAAAATTGTATATGATGCATTTTAAAAATTGCAATTGGTTTACAATTTTCTAAAGACATACATGATACACAACACATACTTAATTGTTCATATTGAACATCTACAATAAATAGCACAGATTCACAGTGCAACATGATTATTGTGAAGAACATTTTATATAGCTTCCCAAATCAACTTTTTAAATAAACACAATAATAAAAAGGATCTTGTCACATGCCCTAGAAGTATGTATTCCAAAGATGCAAAAATCTATTTGATAGCTGTTAATTGATACATTTTTCATTGATTTCCAAATTTTGAAACTTATTCAAAAGTGCCAATAAACTTGAAAAATAAATTAACAGTTTTTGAAATATTAAATGGGAAATGGATATATATTTATTTTCCATTATTAGTTCTAGAGCCCTTATGTTATAATGATAATTGGGATGAGAATTTCTATTGCTAAATTATGTGATCATAAAGCAAGACATCATGGGACCATGTCATTCAGCAATAGCAATCCTGACAATCCCCATTGCCGTTGAAAATCACAGGCCATTCAACAAGGATCTTGTGACTTCCTTCCAGCTTCCTGAGGAGAAAAAACAGCAGCAGAATCTTCCATGTCGGTTTCCCTACGACTCTACTTGTAGGAAGCCAGCAGAGAATGTCAGAAATGGTAAACATGTGAGTGTGGGATGCTGCAACTGTTGTATGAACTGGTTGTTAAGTGCCCAGATCACATCCACATGACCACAGATGTGCTGTAAAAACTCCAAGGATTGGTTGTAAGTACCACTCATTTAACGCTGCCGTAATTTAGGTTGTTGAATGAGTGGCTGTTAACAGATAACCTGTACCTTATTATAACTATGGATTTCCAGTTCTTGGTGTCAGCGTCTTCAAGTTTTGGGATTCTGCTTTCCGCTAAATTTAATTTCTTTGTTGTATCTTCCAATTCCACATTCAGTTTCTCATTTATTATTTCAAGGTTATTCTTTGCCATTCGCAGTTTTTCTGAATTTTCTATTTCCTATTGACAAAATATATATGTATATTAATCAAATTGAAACCTGTTTCCAAATTAAGTTTGGAATGAACACGATGCCTGCAAGTTCCTTTCTTATCATTGATGCATATGCCAACAAATTTTCAATTAAATCTGAAAGAATGGTTTAGTTTTATTATTCTAATTTTCTAATCCTTACTAATCAGGATCTGAAGCCATGATATGCTGCTATATCAAGATTAAGGGCTCTGTTTTCAAAATGAGAAAGACTGAGCCCTGCTAATTTATAATACTTGAAATAATTTTAAGTTTTATAAATAATATATATAATAAATAATATAGATTAATAATCTATTGCAATTTTTTTAATAAAGGAACTTCTCAAAAATGCAAACCAATGTTGTCCCCTAACCCTAGATGGAATCAAGCTGTATTGAAAATTTGTCATACAATGTTTATACAATGTTATATAGTTACCTTTTTCAGCTCTTTACGTATTCTGTCATTTTCAGCAATGATTTTTTCTGTGCCTTTGGTTTTCAGTTCATATCGTGCACTTAGTTCACTTCCAAAGTGAAGTTTCAGTTTTTCCATTTCAGACTTAGTATTTTATAAATAAATGTAAAAAGGAATATTATATCACAAATTGTTATTATTAAAATCTGAAAAAGCATAGTATCTATTTGTATATGGTAACACTCTTACCAATTTCTATAGTCGTATTGTATTCACTTAAAATATAGTTTTTTAAAAAATAATATTTTTTCATGTATATTGTATTATCCCACTTCTAGAACAATTAGGATAATCCAAATTTATATAATTTATAATTAGAAGTTCTCAAAGTAAGACTAAAACAAGAAAAGAGAATAATAGATGAGAGGATATTAGTAAGACAGCTACCTCATGAGTTCTGGGATCTCAAGGACCTCAACCAGGTCTTGAGGGACCTTTGTAAGCTCAGGAGTAATGAGATCTACCTTATAAATCACGGTATATTTTCCAGATTAAATATTAAAACAAAAAAGATTTTAAAATAGTATACAATTTACCTTTAAGTCCTCATTTACTTGCTCAAGTCTGGCAACTTTTTCATTAGACACTACTCCAGGGGCCCTTTTTAGCTCTTCATTTTCTCTCTGGACTCTCTCTACAACTTTTTTCATCAAGCCAATTGTTTTCTCTAGTTCTGGAATTGTTTTCCCACTTCTTCCAGCCTACATGAAGAAATAAGAGATGAATATATACATACACATACATTCACAGACTTATATGTAAGGCTGATATCTATGTTTTATGTTGTTAATCTAGAAATACTATTTTCCTTCTATAAAAGGTCTCCAATAAAATATTTCCTAACTATATTAATTTTTGTATTTGTGATATCTGCTTATTATAGATATTTAGTTCAATATTACATAGTGTTTAAAATACATGGTTCTATCACTCTATAGTCACATAATACAAGTATGAGGCATAATAAAAAATGCAAACCAATTATTTAGCAGCATTTTTATCTATTTTGTTCTTTGTAATATTGCAGAATGTAAAGTACTTGTAGCATCATGTGAATAAATCCTTTTGCAGTGAAATACACAGATGAAAGCAAACCTATTTTGGCTTCATATTGTGACAAAGAAAATATATAAAGCATAACTTAAGTCATTTACACCTACTCCTATATTAATTGTCCCCACTAATCATCAGAGAAAATTGAATGTGCAGATTTTGCTTCATTCCCACATATTTCTAATATAGTTAAAAACTTTATGTTCTTTTTAAAATTTATAGTTAAATGCAACTATGGGAAAATGTATTAAATGCTTTAGGGTTACAAATAACTGCTCTATTATAACCAGATTCTATGTTCCATAACTCACTTTGTATGCTTTGTGGACTCATCTAACTATACTGTAATAATGAAAACTTGCTTGAATCTTACAGGCTTATTCCCTCTAAAAACCTGGATGATACTAGCCATGGTGGCAGTGGTTACAATGCAGTATAGCAGGCTAATTCTGCTGACTGTCAGCAGTTTGATTTTCATTGGCTCAAGGTTGACTCAATTTTCTATCCTTCCAAAGTCGATAAAATGAGGATCTAGATTGTTGGGGGCAATATGCTGACTCTGTAAACTGCTTAGAAAGGGTTATAAAGCAATGTAAAGCATTATATGTCTAAGTGCTATTGCTACAACACCAACTCTGCTTGCTACGAGAGAGTGATCTACTACTGTACATAGAATCCAAGGAGTTTGTTGTTCTTGACTGTAACATTTAGCTAAATGAATAGTGGTATATTTGGTGTGAATTGAATCTTCTGGGATTTTTTGATGATACAGTTCTCATGTACTAAGACAAAATTGTAAAAAAAAAATTTTGTAATACAAACAAATATAACTGATATAGTAATTGATACATTATTTTTATTACTATTTAAATTTTGTCTCAATTTTTAGTAAATCTTGTCCTCTACTATTATTATAGGCAAAACAAATCATATATTTCTGCCTTGGGATAAGAAACTCTTCATTGCTGAAAGTCAAAGGTCTTCTACATTTTAATGCAGTTAATACAAGTTCGTAGTATTTATAGGATTCATTCCTGTACCCTCTTTACAAAGTCTATCATATAATCTTACCCCTCTGACATTGCCTAATTTCCACTCAGCTTCTCCCTTTTCTCGCTTCAGGATCTCACACATTTCTTTTAAATCGGCTACTTGATTCTATTGAAAAAATAAAGTGATAATCTCATTCTACAGAATACTTCTAAAAATAAATATGTACAGTAAAATGGAAAATTCAAAATATGCATAAAGAAGTAAGGCTTCTCTGCAATATTCATATTTGTGACCCGAGGTGTGGCACACAGTCAAATAAGCAATAAGAGGCCCGTTATTATCTCCAACTTTGCCCCCAATGTCCAGGTTACCTTCGAGTGGAGAAAAATTCTCCCAGGTACACAAAACAAGGTACACACAAACTGTAACTTAAAATCCAAACAAACCAAACTGAAGTAATTAGCTTGACAGGGCAGGAGAAAGGAATTGCAGACATTGAAAATAGCAATACTCACACAAGTTGGGATATGGCAAGAACACAGATAGGCAATGATATAAATAATTTCAGTTTCTCGCAAACAGCTTGCTGCGCACCAGCTTGCTTTTTTTTAATACTGTGTTTCCAGAGAGGCTAATGAGGAAATCATGGCGTTTCTTCTCTGTACCATGCCAACATGTTGCTCTCCTTCTCGTTCCTCTAATGCCTAGATGAAGAGGGGTGGTGAGCTTGGTCTTCCTTGAAATTCCTCTCTTTGTTCTATCTTTCTCCCTGTCTACCCAACAGACCTTATTGCCTTCCACCAGTTTTCCACAGCACAGAAAATTCCACTCCCTTTTAGTGTTTGGCTTCTCCTCTAAAGTCAGATTCCGATCAGGGGCAAGACAAGTCCTATTACAAAGATATAGAAATGCAAAGGGTTATATGTTCACAAGGAACTTCTTCCAGTTATATACTAAATACATACTTAATGTAATTCTAAGATTACAGTCTGTGTTTATTGGTCTGTGTATTGTTCTTGGAGTTTTGGTTGATTGGTGTTTCTGGTTTCTTTATCTGTTTTGCTGGGCTTTGACAAACACAGTGGTTGCAGCCAATCAAGCCACAAAAAGACGAAGAAACGAAACACCCATCAAACAACTCCAAGAACATAACATGATGCAAGATCCAAGCGCATAGGATGTTGAAAACATCCTGGGACAGAATAGCTAGCTCAAATTTAAAACTAATGATATGATAGCTGACCACATACAAACAATAAGAAGTCTGATGATGGCAGATGAGATTCTGACTGAAACGTTGCTACATAACTTTAAAAGGCATACAATGACGGGGATAATACCCGAAGGAAGGTTGGTTTTAAATTTGAGGCTAAGCCTATTATGTAGTGGGAGGATGTTGTTTCTTCTAGATCTGATTGGTTGGAGTCCTTGGTCATGTGTTTATTGGAGCTTGGAGTTTTGTTTGATTGGTGGTTTCTGGTTTCTTCTGTCTGTTTTGTGGTTTGATTGGTGGCACACTCTTGTTCCTGTATTGGGGCTTTTCAGTGCATGTTGGCTTGGTGAAAGGACGGGCTATTTCTATTAGGACCAAGGTTTCATATGGTGACTGGTGGGGGGTGTTTGAGGCTGGAGGTATCAGAGGAGTTCTGATTTGTGCAGGTGTTTGCCTGGCTTGTGTGTGGAGTTTCTGTTGAAAAGTGCAGGCTTCAAATGATCTGAAGTCTGGTGGATATCTTTCTATTCATCGCTTATCAGGTTTTTTTTTTCATTCTATGGCTTCTCTGATGATTTGATGGCTGGGGTTTTTCTAAGTGGCTCGGGTTTTTTAGTGCCATGAAGTTGATGTTGTACCCTTGGTTTTATGTGTTGGATATTGAGAGTATGTTGAAGCTTTTTTATGGCATTTTGGTGCTCATCCAGGCGGTGACTTATTCTGTCTATTGTTTGTCATGTATGTGGCGGCATGATGCAAGGGAAACTTCGTATATGCTTGGTTTCCAGGTCAATTTGTCTTTGGGGTTTTTAAGGAATGGCTGTATTTTTTTGTTGTTTTGAGGAGTCTTGATGTGATGCTGTGTATGTATCTTACGATATTTGTCTGTAGTACATCTTTGTAGGGCAGGACAGTGGTTCCATAGTGTTGATCTGTTCTAGGCTTTGTTCATGTCTTGGTGTGTTTTTTGTGGATAAAGCTGGTGATTTGTTTTTGTGGAAGCCGTTGGCTGTCATACTTTAGTCAGGGGCATAGTAGATTCTTTATATGTTCTTTGTCTGTCCAGGGGCCGTTTGGGTTTCTGGTCAAAATTAGTGGGTTTTGGCATGGAGTTTATGCTGATGTGGGTGGTGTGGCGATTGTGGTGTTGAGGTAGCGGTGGGTGGGTTTTTCTTCTGGTACGGTGTGTCCATGTGTGGCATCTGTTCTTTTTAATTAGTACATTTAGGATGATAGTTGTTGTTTATTTCGTTGTCGATGGTGATACTTGATTTTGGGTGTGTGTGTTTAGGTGTAGTTAGGACAATTGTTTGGTTTCTTTCACGGGGCAAATCAAAATTGTGTATGGATGTTATTAGGCCATGAGTTTGGTTTGTGTGGCATTATATATATAAACTAAACCAAATGCAGTAAAAAGCTGGGAAACCTCTCACTAAGTCAAACCACATGAAAACCACAGGTCCAACACCTTCAATGGCATCAAAACCCTAGCCACTATATGAACCCCAGCACAGTAATCATAGAGAGCCAGAGATTTGAAAAAAAGAAGATGAAAGATGAATAGAAGAGAATGATCACTAGACTGTCATATTTGGAGCTGCCACTCTTCAATAGAAAGATCTCCATCACACAAGCCAGGCACACTGAGCAAAACAGATCCTTGATACTCCAGCTCTTAACACACTCCCAGGCACGCGAGATGAAGCCTGGCTTTCCTAATAGATAATAGCGTCCTTTCCGCAAAGTCAATGTGCACTGAAAGCCTCCATACAGGCACATGAGTGTTGCAGGCCAATAAGCCACAAAACAGACCAGAAAACAGGAACCAAATCACAACTCCAAATCACAATAAACACAGACCAATGATCAACCCACTCAGGATGTAGAAGAAAATCCGTGCCAATATAGGCTAGCTCAAATTTAAAACCAACGGTGTGGAGACCTGACCCACTACGAATCAATAAAGAAGCTGATGAATGGCCAGTTGAGTGATTCGCTGAAATGTTGCTACAACTTTAAAAGCATTTACGAATGACATGGGATAACCCGAAAGAGTGAACTGGCATTCATATATCTTATGTGTGTGTGTGTGTTGTGTGTGTATTATTTGTTTTCTTAATAGCTATTAATATATATAATATATTATATACTATATATATATTTGTTTAAGCCTTTCCAGGGTACTTACATATGTGCTGTTAGCTTACTTCGGGTATATCCACGATCATTGTAGTGCTTTTAAAGTTGTAGAACGTCTTAGCCAGAATCTATTGCCATATCAGGCCTTCTGTATGGACTCCATACAGAACCGGATGATGGCAGATGAGATTCTGCTGAAAGTTGCTTTACATTTAAAAGACTACATTGAACATGTTGGGAATAATACCGAAGGAAGCTTGAACACAATATATATTATATATATAGTATATATATCAGAGAGAGAGAGAGAGAGAGAGAAATTGATCCACTGATATATCTTAGCAGTTGTTACAAATTCATTTTTAAAAATATGAAACATTAATTTTCTGCAGACCATCAGATTCATAAAATAAAAATATACCTTTAATCTTGGCAAGTCCTTATTGGCTTGTTCTAACTGGAATCGCAACTCCATATTTTCAGATGACAATATTAGATTCTCCTTTTGAAACTCTTGTTCTTTCTGATGTTGATCATCTGATCCTATCCCTGATGTCTTCAGAAGAATAAGACAGTAAATGTTTAAAAGCTTTATCGTCGGTATTTTAAGATATTTTACAAATAGCAATAGTACTGAAGAATAAATAATGCTTTAATTATTAAAGAATACTTAATGGAACCTTAATTATATTATCCATAATTCTGATGACAGGAAGCAAAGGAGCAACTGCTACTATAAAGAAATTGTGTATATAATCTCTTCAAACTTATTTGCACTTTTTATTCAAAACATGATCTTGCTAAGGCAGTATATAAATTCAAAATGTCTAAAAAGTAAATCTACAATCTATTATTTAAAAGACTGATATCTATTATTTAAAAGACTTCAGCAACCTGAATAGTTTTCAGAAACAACATAAATACAGTAATATTTTTCCTTCTGTTCAATCATATCCAATTATGGACAATTACAGGACGATTTCCTGCACTTTTCTTGACAAGGTTTTTTTCAAAAGTGGATGGCCATTGCCTCTTTCCTAGGGGAATAGCCCAAGATTACCCAGATGCTTTGTGCCTAAAGTGGGTTGGAACTCATTCTCCTAGTTTCCTAGCCTAATGTCTGATCAATTACACCAAGCTGGCTCTCTAAATAATAATTAGCATAAATATACTATTATAATTGCTGGTGCTATGTTCAAAACTGTAACATAAAAATATTGTACTAAAATAATCATAAAACAGACAAAATCATTGGAATTTATAATCTACTATAGCAAAGAATTTTATCTTGAAAAAGTATGATTATAAGCTTAACTTACTGATGGCCTTGAACAAGTTTCTCGGGGAAGCTGTTTCTCTAGTACTAGTAGTTTTTCTTGTAGATATCTGTTTTTTAAGTGCAAATCTTCTACAACAGTATCTCGAGGGACAGCATATTGTTTTCTTGATATACAAATGAAAAGATTATTTAAGAATTGCACAATTTAACAAGTGATTCATATTTCACATAAAGAAATAGTTTATGTTCGTGTGATTCTGAGATAAGGTTGGTTTAATCATAAACATTAGATAAAAAGAAAAAGTCTTCTTTGAGTTAGATTATACTTCTGACTTTACATACATTTTCAATGAATTATTGGCAAAAATACAAAATTGTCATTCTTTTCAGTTGTTTCTCAACTGTCCCTAATCCACAGTCCTGATATTTCATCAAAAATTCTCCATCCAGATATTAAACAATCAGACTTATTCAATTTTTCAACATCAATCATCGACAGGAGTATTATTACACTGAATTGGAAGCCAGCTTAAAAATCACTGAATACTTTGGAAGAAAAAAATATGTCAATATATAAAATGCATTTCAGAATGGTTCTCCATATACTGATCTCCCTAAATGAAGGAGCAAAAGTGAGTACTGAAATGTTTACAGGTAATCCTCACTTAGTGATGGCCTTAGACAGCAATCACTCAGTTACAATAGTGATGAAAAAGTAACTTCGACACCAATGCCCATATTTATAACTCTTACAGTGTCTGTCTGTCTGTCTCTGTGTCAGTTGTTCACCATTACACTGTGTCAGGTGTTCATCAGTACACATTGTTCTGTGCCGGATTCATTTCCCCCCCTCTCCTTACAGAGTGGAGAGATTTCTTAAACAAGCTATCTCTTCCTATGCTGCTTTTTTCTTCAATGCATCTCTAAAAGTGCTAACTGCAACTTAACATGCTCAGCTTTGTGAACTTAACTGATTAGATACCTTTCCCTGCTGGCTAAAATTTAAGTTTTATATTAAAGGCTTTTGTTTGCCTTCTAAGCACCTCACGAGGCAAACAGCAGGAGTTAAGTTTAGAGTTGTGTATTCCCCATTGTTTGCCTGCTTACTCTCTAGTAATCCCTTTCTCTCCAATTAATGTAAACAGAAGATTAATTTCCTTCTTTCTAATTATCCCAGCATCAGGTTGATTCCAAAGAACAGAGGAGTGAAGAAAGAAGAGTATATGATTTGAGTCAAGTTCTGGAAAATTTCCCAGCTGTTTGGGATTGTATCCTGACACTGTAAAACAAATGAAAGCTGATGTAAAATAGTAAGTATAGCTGCAGTCACATGATTTTCACTTAGTAATTGCTTTGCTTAATGACCAAGTCACCAGTCCCAATTATGGTTGCTAAATGAAGACTAAATTTTATTTGAAGGTTTCTGCTTTCATGAGCTATAACTGACTTCATCAGATGCAGCTTCCTTTTGGTATTCCTTTTTAGTTAAAGGGGCTGTCTGAAAGGCCTGGCTGTCAAAGAATGTCAGCTTCCTTCGTGTGGGGTGGAGAAATGGAATTCAGATCCTGATTATTTCAACTCCATTTCTGCACCCTTCCAAAGGAGTTCCCTCGGTGGTGGGATTCAATTTTTTTTACTACCGGTTCTGTGGGCATGGTTTGGTAGGCATGGCAGGGGAAGGATACTGCAAAATCTCCTATCGGGGTGGTATTTGCCAATTCTCTGAACTACTCAAAATTTCTGCTACCGGTTCTCCAGAACTGGTCAGAACCTGCTAAATACCACCTCTGAGTTCCCTTCTATGCATCGAAAGGATCTTAACTCCTTCAGAGGGGTAGAGAAACACGAGTCAGAGCCTGAAGATCTGAGCTTGGTTTCTATATCCTGCTGAAGCTGATCCCTTCCACCCAGGGAAAGACACAGGCAGTTCTTTCAGCCAGCCCCTAAAAACAATCAGAAAACAGAGAGCCAGCACCATAAGTAAGGTGCATGAGGTACCTCAGCTAGGGTACCTTGAGCTGGCTTGGTGCAGGCTGTGCATAAGTTTTTCTCAGTGGCTGAAAATTCTGCTTGGATTCTGATGGCGAGGATTTTCAGCTACTGACCAGAACCTCCCAGAGCCTACCCCACCTTCCAGTGACATCCCACACTTCTTACCAGGGATTTCTTTTGCTTAACAACATGCATGATCACTTAACATCAGCGACCGGAAGTGCTATGATTGCAATAATTGGGTAAAGCAATTACATGGACAGTCACATGACATCTTGCTTAACAACAGCTTCACTCAATGTCTAAGATAATAAAATTATCTTACTTTAAGTGAACAATCTCATTCTCCAGATCCATATTTTGTTTACGAAGCTCTTCTAATTCTCGCTCTGATTCAGATGCTCTGACTCCCATAACATGATCAACAGTAACATTGCAGCTTTTGAGTTTCTTTTGCAAAGTATTTTTTTCTTTTTCAGCCCTGAAATATGTAATGTTTATTAATATATATACACATATACATCCATTAAAATAATACATTATATATCCATTAAAACAAACCTTTTACTTCCTCTTGCAGCTTTATTCATTTTCAGTGTTTTTTAATAAAAAAACACTTTACAAAAGCATTTTCAAATGTGTGCTCTAGAAGCAATTTCTAAAAAAATATAGATTGCTATTCAAATTAATATATTACTGTTGAATTTTATATATATGTATATACGTATACATATATAATGTTCTGTACCATATTTAATTTCAATTTTTGCTAATGATTATTTTTAGTAGTTCCTTGTGGTGGTTTCTGATGAAGTAGTAAGATTGTAAAATGCATTTATTAATGTGAAAAACATATTATGGCTCAGAATATATTTTTCATAGGAGATCAATTCTTATCTACATTTAAAGTGCAATAAGTTTTGATTTCATAATAAAAAATGAAAAAAAATCAAACTAACTTGGAAAAAAGTTCCTTCATTGTGTTAAGTTGTTTGTTTAGGGTTTCTATCTCCTTTTCTTTTTCTTTCAGCTTGTTTCTCATTCCATCAGCTTTGGTCTGCCATTTTTTACATTCCTCCCATTTAATTAATTCTTCCCTTGGATTCTATAAAGTGAAAAAAAAAACACAAAATGAACATTCTTCCCCTTTAAAGGTTGGCAATTCATCAGTCTAATGAAGCATACATTTCTTAAAAATATGTGACTCTGCAAGTGTAAACAAATACTATATATATTTTAATAAAAATACCATATATAATTACAAAATATGGGAGGGGCATAACAAGTCAGAGATAAGTCATATTGGCTTAGGACATTTTATATCATACTTTCAACACCCTGTCTTCTCTTGGATTCTTTTTTTCTGATTCATCACTCTTCTTTCCCAGCTCCATTTCCATTTTTTTAATTTTTCTTTGAAGTTCATCTATTAGAGTTTGCTCATCAGCCTTACTCTGAAAAATAAGGGATAGCTTATAGTTTCTATACGTCACAAGTGATATGGTACTACAGCATTAGTATAAAGACAATCTGACAAGCATGAGTATTTCATAATCAGCAATTTCGCAAGTTCGTTTGAAAAAAGTGGATACTACATAATTAATAATGACTATAAAATTGTTATATATTTTATTTACTGAAATGACATAGAATAAGATGCAAGAAACATGTGAAAGCATTCTTCAAGCTTAAAAAAGAAACCTAGATGATGTAACAAATGTGTTCTAAGCAGATTTCTGCATGAATGCAGAATGACTTGTTTCATGACTGGATGATCAACTGCAGTGCTAAAAAAATAAAACCGTCAAAACCCACAAAAATGTCCTATGACAAAAAGGACTATTTACCTGAATTGAACTGGTTAATCTTTTATTCTGCTTTTTCAGTTCTTCATTCTCCTTTTCCATATCATCTTTCTGCCTTAGAACTTTAGTGCAGGCTTTCATTTTTTTCTGAAGTTCTTGATTTAAATTATCCATATCATCTAACAGAGAACTCTCTTTATTTTTGCATAATTTAAGAGCATCTTTAAGTTTTAACAATTGGTCATTTAAATCTTCAATCTGACTCTAAAAATAATATATATTTATTATTCAGGACAATCAAAGAATGATACCATTAAATTTATAGAAAAAAAGGTTGAAAACATTAATTTCTGACAATAGAAGATAGGGTCTTATTCTAGTCGCAAAACACAGGAAAATTCAGTTGTATTTATGGCTCCCAATTCAAAGCTAGAAATTGTTTTTTACCACTGCATCCATTTTCCCAATATTATTTACTTTTACTAACTGTGATTTTACGATTCGTTTTATCTGAGAAAAAGATCTCTAACTAGGGTTTCCTGCTTGAATAGAAAATGGACACCATGGCCAGGAAAGCCTCTACCCAGATTTCAGTTGCATATCAAATGCAGCCATTCTGCAGCAGGAAGAGACAAGTAAAAATATCTGCTACAAGGAAGAGAAGAAAACTGGGGGCATTCAAGGCTTCGATATATTGTCTGGTAATAATATTTTTTGTTTGGATTACTATTGATTTTAGGAGTTTCTGTTCTGGTTTTATGTTTTTCTAATGACTTTATATTTTATTGTTGTAGGCCAGGAGCGTCAAACTGTTGGTCCATGGGCTGGATGCATTACATGCAGGTCATGCCATCCCAGCTCCACAAAGGGAAAAAAACATCACAATATGTCACATGATGTGATCTAGTTTGACACCCATGTTATATAAGCCATCCAAAATTAATAACTGAGGTGAAGAACTCTTATAGTTGTCCTCAAAAGTTTTTGAAATCTTTTAAATTGTCAATATTTCAGTGTAAATATGATTTAAAATGTGTTTTGTTTTCCTAAATCCTAAAACTCGAGAAAGAGAACCCAGTTAAACAAACCAGTCAAAAATATTATACTGAAAAATTCAAAATGTTCACAAACTTTTAAGAACCACTTGGGTTTTTTTTTTTAATTTACTTTGTTGTTTCCTTTCCTTTTATTACCTGGTTAAAGCTGTAATGCAATTGAATTGAACTGCTAGTCTATTGGAAGAACCAAACTGCAATACTCTAGATGTTATTAATTATTCAAAATACTGTGTTTCTCAGAAAACACGACCCACCCCAATAGTAAGGCCAATCCTAATTTTTTGAGGGTGGGCCTGATATTACTCCTACCCCAAAAATAAGTCTGGGGATGGGTGAGTGGCATGAATGGGCATCATGGCATGAATGGCAGCACGGGCACAGGGCGAGGCAAATGTCCAGCTGCAGAGCGGGGTGAAAGTCATTCTGTGTCGAAGCAGAGGAATTTCAAGCATTCAATATATCCCAGGATTGTAACACTGAAGATTCGGAATGGAGCCTTCTGCGTTGCAATCCTGGGATACACTGAAGGCTCTGAGTGGAGCCATTTTCATGAAAGGCAGAAAATGGGGAGGGGGAATTTTCCTGCCTGCCATTCTTCCCTCAGTCTGTGCTAAGCTTGTGTAATAGCTCTATTTGGCTGCTACAGAAGTGGCCCAATGGAGAGGCAAGGGTGCCCATGGGGCGCTCATTTCAGGCACTAAAGAAGCGGCCCAGTGGAGAGGCAAGGGTGCACATGGGACGCTTTCAGCTGCTAAAGAAGGGGCCCATTGGAGAGGCAAGGCACATGGGGCATTCCTTTGGATAGAAGCAGCCCAGTGACTGGGCGAAGTGCATGGGGGGGAGAATTAAGACACCCCTCAAAAAGATGGCCTAGCCATTTTTTTCAGGGATCTAAAAAAAAATAAAAATAAGGCCCTGTCTTATTTTCTAAGAAACACGGTTGTTGCAAAATACTGTTTCAATTTATTTTTATTTTTCTAGGAAAATATTCAGAACCATATTCTTTTCTGATACATTATGTTAATAAGTATCTTCCTGTGAAGCTCAGTTTACAATACTTGTATTGCATTTCAAATTGTATTCTTTTGACTATGCTGCAGCAAACAAATTCAAATAGTACTTCAGCTGTTATATTTCTTTCTGACTGTAAAAATAATTTATTATTCTATATCCTGCTCCATTCTGGGAAAATGCCTTTTGTTATTGGAAGCATTATACATACATCTTCCAGTTTTTGTATAATCCAGGTAGACTTATTTAAGCATTTATTTCAAATGTCCTGATATAGCAGAAATGTATGTAACTGCGATTGTTATATCTCACTGAAATATACTCTTTTGGTATTGTTTTTCCTGTTTAATCTGTTACAGATGTTTTGATAAAAGAAAATAATACTTCTGCCTCAAATAACTATTTCACAATAAATACTCTTCATCTAAAACCCAGAAAGATGAATGTTCTCTCAAAAGCTTGATGAGATGTCCTTCAAAAACTCTATCAGATAACTGTTAATAACTCAAGAAAATTTTGAATATTAATCAATCATATCTTGCTTTTTCAATTCAAAGTTTCAGAAATTATCCAAATAATTGCCCATTCTTTTATTTTAACTTGTCTCTTCTATTAATGATCCATTTTTATTAACAATTGCAATTAAGTTCTTAATTATTGGCTAGAAAAACTTTTGGGAAACCAATAATTTCCAGCTTTCCCTCAATTAATAAAAAAAACAGAATAAAGGTTGGAATGTCCAATATCATAAATACTGGAGAATCCAATACCGATTGAGGTCCTGGGCCACCAGGACAGAAGGAATAGCATTTCTATTTCCCATTATTTGGTTTAGAATAGATAGATAGATAGATAGATAGATAGATAGATAGATAGATAGATAGATAGATAGATAGATAGATAGATNTAGAATAGATAGATAGATAGATAGATAGATAGATAGATAGATAGATAGATAGATAGATAGATAGATAGATAGATACAAATTTAAAAACTTAAAAACCAAATATATAACTGAGAGAGAAAGCCACTGTGAGAATTGCTGGTTGCTACTTCCCGATTCACATAAATTTTTCATATAGCTACACTAATATTGCTTTCATCCTGTCATGTGTTGTCATCAAATGAACAAAATTAGATTGTAAATGTATGCATTGGTCAGAAAATATTTTTTTAAATCTTCAACGTATTTGTGAATGGTCGCTGAGTAGTTGTTAAATAAGGAACAGGTATAGCTTTAATATG
Source organism: Laticauda laticaudata (assembly GCA_004320025.1). NCBI lineage: Eukaryota > Metazoa > Chordata > Lepidosauria > Squamata > Elapidae > Laticauda > Laticauda laticaudata. Next base: position 32,229 of record BHFT01030380.1, on the reverse strand, counting down.
CATCCATCCCAATTGTGACATTTTTTGGGGACAAAAAATGTAATTTTCAAAGTGGGATATATTGCTGCTAGACACTGTTTTTGTATGAAACCAAACAAACCAAAATTCTCGTTCCTTTTTACCTTCAATTCCTTTGTGTGCTTGTCAACAATTTGTTGAACATTGATATGTGCCTCCTTTTGTGATGCTACAGAAATTATCTGTTGCTCTGCAGCTGCTGTCATTTCTGCTCGGAGTTCCAGAAGTGCCTTGCTCAAAGCCTAAAAATATCATTAAAAAGATACAAATGAGCTCTGGAAATTAAAAAAAAAAAATAACTGTCATTGTATTTGTATATGTAAATAAACCCAGATTTTAACTTTCTTTAGAACTGGAGTTTCAATCTTTTCTGGATGAGGTCTTTGAATGACATCTTTAGAATAAACTCCAAAAATTAATAAATGATGTGACAGAAATTTTTTTTAATTTATAATTAACATTTATATAACTCTGTGTGTGTGTGTGTGTGTGCCTGTGCGCGTGTGTGTGTATATATATATATATATGTCAGCAAAAAAGGTATTTGTCACCAAAAAAGGTACCAGGCCTTATTTTCAGGGGATGTCTAATTACTGACTCACCTCGCTGCGGCTGCACCAACAGCTCCGCCCAGCAGAAGCCTGCTGCGGTCCACTTATTCTGTGGCTCGTGTCTCCTCCGGCCTCCATTTCACCATCAGAGGCCATCGGAAAGACCTCTACAGCCAAGAAACAAACTCTGGACTGCAGCTGATAAAAGAGCTCTGGACAGATCTGGGGCTCTGTTATTGGCTGCAGATGCCTTTCTGGAAAGGCCTGATGTCAAAACGGAGGCCAAGGATGATGCGTGTGAGTGACGACAAGTGGCCACAAAAGAAGTAGGCCTGCAAGGCGAGGCAAGTGTCGAGGTGTGCGAGGCCTGGTAAGTATGGCAGCTCCACCCCCCCCATCTTAATTTTTACCATGAATCTCACCTGATTCTATGCACCCCACACTGATACAGATACGGATAGTCAGAGTTGGAAGGAACCTTGTAGGTCATCTCGTCCAACCCCCCGCCCAAGCGGGAGACCCTACACCATTTCTGACAAATGGCAGTCCAATCTCTTCTTGAAAGTTTCAAGTGATGCACTTCCACAACTTCCAAGGGCAAGCTTTCCATTGGTTGATTGTTCTCACTGTCAGAAAGCTTCTTCTTGTTTTCAGGTCAAATTTCTCCTTATACAATTTCCATCCATTATTCCTTGTCTGGCCTACAGGACCTTTAGAAAATAGCTTGACCCCTTCCTCCCTGTGGCAGCCTCTCAAATATTGGAAGGCTGCTATCATGTCTCCCCGTCTTCTCTTTAATAGACTAGCCAAGCCCAGTTCCTGAAACCGTTCATTGTACGTTTTAGCCTCCAGTCCCCGAATCATCCTGGTTGCTCTTCTCTGTACTTTTTCTAGAGTCTCAACATCTTTTTTTATAATGTGGTGACCAAAACTGGATGCAGTACTCTGGTGTGTCTTACTAAGGCTTATAGAGTGTATTATACTTCCCTTGATCTTGTCTGTTTCCCTCTGTTAAATACTATAGGTGACTGCATATAGCTTTTTTTGGTGGCGCTGCATACTGCTGGCTCATATTTAGCTGGTTGTCCACTAAGACTCCCAGATCCCTCTCACAGTTACTGCTATTGAGCCTGGTTTCACCCAGTTTAGTGTTGTACTTTTTGGTTTTTTTGCCTAAGTGTAGGACTTTAATTTTCTCTACATTGAATTTCATTTTATTAGATATGGCCCAGTGTTCTAGTCTGTCAAGATCCATCTGAATCTTGAGCCTATCTTCTTAGGTGTTATCTATTCCTCCAGCTTAGTATCATCTGCAAATTTGTAACTTCCCCTCCTATTCCCTCATTTAAGTCATTAATAAAGATATTGAAGAGTACTGGGCCTAAGACAGAAACCTTGTGGCACCCACTGCTTACTTTCCTCCATGTAGACTTCGATCCATTAAGGACTACTCTTTGAGTATGGTTTGCCAGCCAGTTGCGAATCCATCTAGTGGTGGTGCTATGATTCCACTTTTTTCTCGCTTACTAAGAAGTAGGTTGTGCGTCACTTTATCAAATGCCTTGCTGATATCTAAAATATATTATGTCCACAATATTTTGCTGGTCTACTAATTTAGTCACTGTGTTGAAAAATGAAAATAAGATTGGTTTGGCATGTTTTTACCAAACCTGTGCTGACTGCTAGTTATTACTTTACTTGTTTCTAGATGTTGGAAGATCTGTTTTTTTCTTTCTTTTCCAGTATCTTCCCGGATATTGATGTTAGCTGATTGTCTATAGTTTCCTTGTGTCTTGTTTTTTTTTCCCTTGTAAATATGGGAACCACATCAGCTCTTTTCCAGTCCTCTGGTAGTTCCCCAGTGCTCCAGGATTTTTGAAAGATAAGGTGCAGTGGTTCTGAGATGACCTCTGCCAGCTCCTTTAAAACTTTTGAGATGTAATCCATCAGGCCCCAGTGATTTGTTTTCATCAAGATCAGACAGGTGCTCTCTTACTATTTGTTTGCTTATTTTAAGTTTTATTTCTGGTCTGTCTTTTACAGTTATGTTTTTGGTGGGTTGAGCTGGATTGGGCGCACATGTAAAAATCAAATTGGAACTTACTTCTGGGCTAAGTTGTATTTTCTGGGAGACATGCTATGTATATATATCCTCAATGTACGACTACTATTGTGGTCAAAATTTCTGTTGTTAAGTGAGACACTTGTTATCTGAGTTTTGTCCCATATTATGACATTTCCTGCCTCAGTTGTTAATAATCACTGCAGTTAATAAGTTCGTAACTCCATTGATTTTGCTTGTCAGAAGGTTGCAAAACCTTGATCATATGGTGACAAAAGGTCATATGTACTTGGTATACAACAATTAACATGTCATTAATATGTACCAGTTGCCAAGCATCTGAATTTTGATCACATGACCATGGGACTGCTGCAAAAGTCATAACTGTGAAAAAAAAGTCTTAAATCATTTTTTTCAATGCTTTTGTAACTTTGAATGGTCACTAAATCAACTGTTGTAAATTGAGGAGTGTGTGTGTCTGTGTCTGTATGCGTATCTGTGTTTGTGTGCGTGTTTGTGTGTGCATGTGTGTAACAGTCCAAAGTCAGTTAAGGCATCTCAGGGACTAGACAGATCGGGATAGAAAGGAATAAAAGGACCATCTTTATTTTGCAGTCATCATGCAAACCAAGTAGAACAAAGGAAAGACATGCTATAACATTTTTGAAAGTCTGCCAGCTCTGTAAAAATATTGGCATATAGGGAGCTTTTTTGTTTTCATTTACAATTTTTAGTATGGCTTATAAAATGGCTTTGGCTATCTTTGCATAATATAGTTAACCAAAAAGCTTTGGTTTGCACCCGTCCCCTCCCTAAAAATTGTGAAAGTATCTTACTTACTTTTTGTTGCTTCTCTTTTAAAGCTAGCTGATTCTTTAGTCGTTCCACTAGATTCTTCATTGTAGTTGTTGGAGACCTGCTATTTGCTTCTCTTTGTATCTCCAACTCACTTTTTATATTCAGTAGCTCTTTTCCCATTTTTGACAACAAACTCCTTAATTCTTCTATTTCATCTTGCAGTCTTTTAACTCTACCTTGATGCTCCTCCTCAAGCCTAGTGCAACAAAATTATGCTTGGTTAGTCTAGTAAAGAGAAGGACCAGGGGACACATGATAGTGGTCTTCCAATATTTGAGGGGCTGCCACAGGGAGGAAAGGGTCAAGCTATTTTCTAAAGCGCCTGTAGGCCAGACAAGGAATAATGGATGGAAACTGAACAAGGAGAGATTTAANAGATTGGACTGCCATTTGTCAGAAATGGTGTAGGGTCTCCCGCTTGGGCAGGGGGTTGGACTAGATGACCTATAAGGACCCTTCCAACTTTGATTATCTTTTATCTGTTATCTGTTACAAGACTCAGTTGTAAGTCAAGAAAACTGGTCAAGTTTTTCTAAAGATGAACCAAGCAGAAGTATCACAACTTCAGTCTAGACTTACTGGGCCCTGATGTTATCAAACTCCTTGATTTTTACTGCAGTTATCTGCTTTTGCTTCTGTAAGTCAGACGATGTTTTCTTTAATTTGCTGAGAAGGGAATTAAGGGAACTGTCCTGTTCTGCTATAGTTTGTTCCAGTTCTGCCAGACGAATTAAATGCTTACTTGCCGGAACAGCTAAAGAAGGCTTTTGAATCAACTCCTATAGAACAACAAAGATTGAAATAAATTTTTCTGTACTCATTTATTTCATTTTAATATTTTAACATCAAAAATAAAAATTTCTTGCCAATACTTTGTAAGAAGAAGTTAATTTAGTTCATATAATTCTCAATTCAGAACATATACATCAGTCAAAATTAGGAACTTTCAAAGTCACAAGAATTTCATTAGTAGATTTAAATATTCTCCTGAAATATATATTTTAAATATATATATATAATGATATATTTTTCTTCAGATCACAATGTGAAAAATGGTCATAAGTCACTTTTTTCAGTGCCTTTGTAACTTTTGTAACAATTACTAAGCAAACTGTTGTAAGTCAGGGACTATATGTACAAGTTCATGTTTATCTGCATAATGAAATAGCAAATATCGTCCATTTCTTTGTATTTCCTCACATGAATTGCTCCAAATAAAAGGTTAAGAGTGTCAACTCAACCTGTTAGTTCCATCAGTGGGGTAGCTAGTCTAATAATAAAAACAATAATAATGTGCAAGTATGACAAAAGAAGCAGATAGTATCAACGGTGATAGGTGCCTTGGTTCAAGTAGTGCTCCAATTGAATCCCAATCCCAGTTCAATTGGAGCACCACTTGAACTCCACTGACATTGATAAAATCAACACCAGTCAATTGCAAAAGGCAGCTTCATCTGAATCCCTGATGTCCTGCACTGATACCTTTAATACTATAAAACAATATCACCTTATCCCAGGTCATGGGAAAGGCTCAATAGGTGGGCAAAAATGCCGTATCCAGTCTAAACTTCTGGTTGACTGCACAATCAACCATAATAATTTTTCTGTTTTACCTTTATGCCATAAGCATTTAGTTCAGAAACAAATAAAATTTATTATACTTACTAAAGCTGTTTGCTTGAATTTATTAAAGGAACTGTCAACGTGTACATCTAATTTCTGGTGCAGAACTCTGAGGTCCTCTTCATGTTTCTTTGCAATTTCTTCTTGTTCCTAAATAATACATTTATGTTTCTTATAACAATAGACATTGATAATTTCTGCTATTTCATTTAATTATTAAAAACAAATGAGAATACGCACACACACATACAGACACACACACGTTCATTCATTCAGTGATTTAGACTCATTTTGTTTCTGCAGATTTATTCCTCCCAAATCTATTCAATTACTAAATCAGATTACAAAATACAAAGAAAGCCAAACTGTCCACATTTTACATTTTCAAAATAAGATTACTTATAACTTTAATATGTGACCTTCTTATGTTTCTTTTTTCTTCTTTGTCCCTATTAAACTGTTACTTTCATTCCTTTATATGCCTACCTAGGAGTGTTTTTCATAAATGATGCACAAAAATATTCAAGAAAAATAACTGAAATAATAGGAAGATGCCAACAGAAAGTATTGGTGTACAGTGTTTTTTTTCCCAAGCCTAACCACAAATCCCATTATGAAACCTAAATATTCAACCTTCATTTCTATTTAAGAATTCTAAATTGTAATACCTCTCGTGCTTTAGCCAAAAGATGTTGGTACTTCTTCAGAATTTCTTCTTTTTGATTTAATCTAGCTTGCATATTTGCAATGGTCTGATGTGCGATTTTCAGAGCATGGGGGTAGGTATTATCATCAATTTGATCTAGCTGCACTACCAATTTCTCTCTTTCAGATGATGCTGGCAATTGCAGTCTTAGTTCATTTATGACTTTGTCTCGTGACAAGATGTTTTGCTCTGCTTTCCACAAAGCGGCTTCTTTTTCTTTTAGCTTCTGAAACAAAGAAAATCCATATTATTGAAAATTGGTTACAATTAATTTCAGCAATATGTACATTTTACATGACATTTCAGTCAATTATGCTTCTATTGTGATGGATCAGCCTTAAATATAAAACGTGTGCAGATTTTTTATTTTTAAAAAAACCCAACAACTTTGTAATCTTCTCCAAATTAAAAATACTAGAAGAGCAGGGAGGAAGGTTTATGGTGGTGTGGGTAAAAGTGGAGTGATAATGATAATGGAGGCAACTGCAAGAGAAGGAACTCAGGATTTTCTAGTTAGCAGCTCTGGAAACAGAAAATATAAAAAAATAATAACAGGAGATAATTTGGGGAGAGCTAGCTAGTTTTTGCTAAAGACATTTAATTTTATCTTTCATTGCTTAGATCCTGTACAATCAGAGCCAGTTACAACATTCAAAATGCCAACAGTAATACATTTATTTGTTTATCTTGTCATCACAACTAAAAAATGAACTTTAATTTATCAACTAATAAGTTGACATGTTAAATGATCACAAAATAGTTTAAACTTGTAGATTAAGGCTTAAGTAGTCAGAATTTGATCATCCTACTAGTTAATGGTAATGACAAAAATTAAAATGCTTTTATCAAGAAATCAAATTAAATTGATATCATTATGCTGACATTTCATTAACAACATTTTCTATTTTTCCATTTTCACTTAGGTAAACCTAAGAAATTTTGGTCTCAGTTAACATTCTCAGGTTTCCAGTTTATATACTATTTAAGTGATAATTATTGTAAATTATTTGTGGAAAGTAATTAAAAACAGAGTTCCGAAGCTCGCTTGAATAATGATAATTTTCTCCCTCTCTTGGTCTGATAACATAATTAAAAGCAAAAGATTCAATTCGGTGAGTAGTTTTATTACCTCTTCTACAGATTTGCAGGTGGCTTGCATTTCCAGAATTATTCGACTTTGTTCTCTAACTGTTTTAAGAGCTTGCTCAAGCTGATGTGGAAGAGTCAAGCTGGGATCTGGAACTGTACCTGCAGCTTCATTAAACTGTAAACGAGAGAAATAAATGGAAGATAAAGAAAGCAGCTCCCCACCAAAAAATATGGCTCTATTTTATAGCTTTAAATCAATGTAATTACCTTCTGAGCTGTACTTAATATGTTCTGCTTCTGACTGTCATATATATCCAGCTGACGTTCTAATTCTACTTCTCTTTTATCCCAGGCCATCTGTTGCTCCTCATGGAACTACAATTTTATATGAAGAATGACATCTAAGAATGACACCACTATAGCACAATGGTATAAATAAACTTAAATGCAAAAAATGTTTTCATGAAAGATTAACAGTAATATTCTTAAGAGTATATAATTTTTTGAAGAAAAAAAATGATAGTGGTATTTTTTCTGTACCTGGCCCTGCTGAACAATTTCTTCTTCCAAATGATTGATTGTCTGTTCATATTCAGAGAGGATATTTTTTAAATATTTAATCTCCTCATTTTTCCTGGATAATTCACGATTTAGTTTAAGTTCTTGCAGGCGAAGTTCTTCAATTTTCACATGCCACTCAATTACCTGATAATTTATAACAAATCAAATCTAAACAATAATTTAAACAACACAATTAATTAATTCCAGTAAAGTAGTATAATAGTCAAGAATTGAATAACCATTAGAACTTTTTAGTAAGGAATAAAAGGCTTTGAAATAAGGAATTCTTGATGTCCCAATACAAAGTTTAGTGTACATCTAAAATCTCTTCACATTTTGGTCCTAACTAACAAGATGACTTTATAAAGGAAATATAAATCATTGTGCACCACTAAGAAGGCTAGAAAAACATGCATATAGACAGGGGTGATGGGAATAATATCCAAAGCCTGATCTGCAGGATTACATATAAAAGCTTTCAATTTAAGACTGAATGTCTCAAACCTTTTGTGCTCCTCTTGCATCTTTTAAAGTGGCTACTAGTTCTTCTATTCCTTTTAATTTCATCTCCATCTCCACTGCTCTGTTCTCTGCATTTCGACGTTCTTGCTGAGCTTTCTTGATATCTTCCATAGTTTGAAGTTTGTCATTCTGCAGTTGAATCAAAGTCTTGGAGAACTTCTCTTGTTGAGCTAGGGGCAAAGCACCACTAAATTGCCTCCGTAATGACTGAATAGTTTGGCGTAAATGTTTGACTCTATTCTTCCCTTCAACTCTTGCATAATACAATGCTTGCTCTCTGTCATCCAATTTTTGCTCTAAGCGCATGTTAGCGATCTCTGCCTTCTGAAGTTTTGATGTTGCAGCTGCCAACTTAGTTATAGCTGTAGCCTCACTAACTTGAATGGCCACAATATGCTGATGTAATTTTGCAATAAGTGTTTTTTCATCTGATTGTACCTAAAATCCCCAAAAATAAAAATAAATTAAATGTGTTTAAAAGAATAATACTACAAAGAACACTAAAAACTATGCTGGGTATCAGAAATTTTACCTGGTATTCCAAAATCTGCATTCTGAGTGATTCCACTTCCTTATCTCTCGATTGTTGCCGATTCTCCAGTGCCATAACTTGTGCCTTAGCAATATCAGAAAGCTCCTTTAACCTTATAGCATAAATAAAAGATACTATAAGAGTTGGCAAGATTAGAAAGGCCTAAGATTGGACTATTAAAATAACAATATACCAGTATCAACCATTCTTTCTGCTCGTAAACAAATGGCTCTCAGTCCATTTCAACACACAGAATGGAATAAGTTGCAAGAGTTCAATCTTGAATGTATTGTGTAAATGGTTTGAATCTTTCAGTTTGCAATATTTGATTTTCTTTTATATTAAATGAAAAATTAATAAAATGAATGAGAATGCTTTCTAAAGAGACACATGAAAGCTTCCTTTATAATAACCCCCAGTTTCATAACTTTGGAATAAAAAGTTAATTTAACAAAAGAAATCTGTCTTAATATTTTCCCATTAAAAAGATCTTGTGACATACATATATAGGAAAAAGATGATCTGTTGGGTAAATATCAACATACTTCCTCAGTTTTCAGCAAAGGGATATAGTTTAAAACTTACTTTGATATCTCAATCTTGAGTTCAGTTTCACTTTTCTCTAGCTCCATTATTCGATGTTTATCCACATCACTTATTTCTTTACTCACACTGTTTGACAGTTCATCTCGCAAAGACTGTTCTACCTTCTGTGCTTCAAGGTTGATTTTTGTAAGCTAAGAAAAGTCAAATTGAAATGAATTTCACTGAGGTAATATATAACGATGTCCAAACATACACCTGGATTATTTATATCATGTATATTTTTATATGCTTAAATCTGAAGAATAAAATTTTAAAAACAGACATCTGGCTAGGGTTTAGCATTTAAATGTAGCTTTGTTTTCAGTTGCATCTGTAACTACTGGTGACTTACTAAACTAGAAGTAAACACAATCAGTCTATATCTATTGCATATTTCACTCAGTGCAAAAAGTCTAGGTAAAGTGTTTTCATGCAATTACATTCACAGATTTCAAAGCATACCATTTAAGGAACTATGTATGAAATCACAAATAATCTCTATAAATACTGAAATAAAGATCTAGTAAAGTGCGTAGTACCTAGGCTAAATCTACGAGAAGAGGTGAGAAGACAGGTATATATTTAATCTGATAGCTGTTTATACTGTTAGAACTTGGGATGTTACATTACAGCATAAGACATTTATCTTTGAAATACATGCAGGACTGATTTTTTATGTCAAATTGCATATTTCAGCAACATCATAAAATAATACAGCAGCAACATCATAAAAATAATTTATAATATATTACAGCAAATGTTTTATGTTGCTGTTTGTTTTAAAAGAGTTATAAACCATTGCAATCCCAGCTGATGATACAAAGTTGTAATTCTTTTCATCCAATCCGTTACCAAAAGGCAGAAATAAATGGCAGAAACCTGAAGCAGCAATGAGATTTCAAAAGCAAAACTCACTTACAGTACAGTCTTTTGCCTATTTTCTTGAAATACAGCTCACTAAATCAATGGAAGCTACTCATAGGTAAACATGTATATTATTGCATCTTTTACATCAGTATAGATCTTGAGCATGTACACACTCCCTGTTTTAATCAATAGCCCCTAAAAGCCTCCATCACCAAGGATTCTTTTTAAAACCAATAAGTTAACTCAATGACAGATAATTACAAATACAAAAGCAATCTATAATTGTATCAAACACTTTATGCAAACTACCTCAGCAAATTTTGTTTCCAGTTCAAAGTTACGTTCTTCTGCTTGTTTTAATGTATTTCGTAGTTGTTCATACATTCTCTGACAATGTTCTGCTCTCTGGCGTTCATTTAGTTCCTTCATTTCAAGCATAGTAATTTTCTTAGAAATAGAAACAATCTCACTGTTGGTTATGGACTTTGTAGCTTTGTCTGTAGCACTGTCTCCTAATAACAGCAATAATATAACCATCATCATCATCATCATGTATAATAAAATGCTACTCAGATGTACTTCATACCTTAAACAGAAATAAAATATAATACTACTGTTATAGAGGAACAATATGTTAAATTTTCCAAAATGTTTATTCTTTTAATATAAAAATAGGAATATGACCCAGCAATCTAACCATCGTTTAATTATAGCAAATAAATAATTTGTTGATGATTTAATCCCATTTGTGAATTTGAAATACTTCATTTTTTTCAGTGAAGGCAGAAGAAACCAATTTTCCCAAATAGGACAAACCATCTAACATGTTAATGTTCTAATAATACAAGAGAAAAGAAATAGAAATATATCTAAATACTACGTTCTTTGTTCAACTCAATACATCGATGTAATTAAGAATCTTACTCTTGCCAAATTTAAAATGTGAAATTGGTATTCCATCACTTCCCAAGTAAAAATAAAAATATATATACTTGTCAACTTGCTAGTTTTACAGAAAAAAAGTAAAATGTATTACCATATCTTTTTACCGAAACTATGTGCTTACCAAGTTTTGCTGTTTGTTCCCAGGCTTGTTCAATTGTATGAAATTTCTCCTTTGTAATTTCTAGTTCCTTATTTAAAGATTCTATCTGATTTTTCAGAGATATGTTCTCATGCTATGAAGGAACATGTAAAGGTACATTATTTTTCTACTGTAAATATAATTTGAATGGAATAACAGTACTGATTTTTCTATGTTAATCTGAATGAAATATATCTTGACTTTAACAAGAGGTTCCTGGGACCACTCCATAAAGTTCTCTTTCGAATTCTTGGTGATAATGAAGCATCTAATTGGATTTAGATCCAACAGCTCAAAAAGTAAATGAAGGGATGAAGGGAACAATATAAAATTTCTTCAAAGTTATATAATATAAATAATATTACCTCAAGGTGTTCCACATTGTTTGTTCTTTGAACAAGCAAGTTATCTTTTTGAAGCATATCCCTGTATTTAGCAGTTAACTCATTATATTGTTTATTAGCCATTTCAAGGTCATTTAGAGGTACACTATCATCCAATGCTTTTTGCAATGCTGCTATCTTGAAAGTTGCCATTTCCTAAATTGAAAAAGAGAATGTTGTTAATAGTCCAAAGGAAATTATTATTCCAAGAGTTACTAGAAACATATCTGTAGGAGTGGCAGAGCTTGGAGACAGAGTCAAAAGAAGAATCAGTCTAGAGTTTCTATGTTGCACAAGCAGACCAAGTCCAAACCTTCATGAAAGCCAGCTGGGCAGCTTTGGGCCAGACACACTCTCAGTCCAAATCACCTCACAGGGTTATTATTATGGGGAACATAGAAGGAGTATATATGTGTTAGATATATTTTCCACCCTGAACTACTTGTAAAAATAACAAAGGTGGAATACAAATAAATAAACAAACTCTAATCTAGTGCCAAAATAGTGCTAACCATTAGTTGATTGCATTCCTGTGCATAGGCATGAGCAGGGGTGGGTATGACAGGATTAACTACCAGTTCGGGATTTACGAGCTTCCCTGCAGGCTGCGCACCTGTAAATCGTCATCAGCAGCTGCCTGCAGAGAAGCAGCCTTTGAAACAACTCTCTTTTCCTGCTTTTCTAACTGCAGCTGTGCCCTGTTCAGCAGCTGAAGTTGAAAAATCAGAAAATAAAGATCAGGTAAGAGCCTGGGTGTATGGGTGGGCAAAAACATCAGCAGATATAAAAACAGTTCTATGTCTGCTGCTCTTCAGAGCTACCGGTTCTACAGAGATGGATAGAACCGGTAGAAGCCTTCCCCTGGGCATGAGCAATAAATCAATTTAATTGAAACTTAATGTTTTTTCCACCTGATATTAATCTAGCCAATTCCTCTCTCTAAAACTTTTCAACAGATTGCAATGAAAACACCAGAATGGCATCTGAACTACAGACTGGAGAAGCAGCTGCACAACCCACTTTGAATGCTGTTCTACACCACTAAGATGGTTTGGAAACCAAGATATGCAATACATTAGCCAAGATGCACAGTGTCAGCTCTGATGTTCCAAATTGGTCCAACAAATGAAGTATTTGCCTCCCTCTATGCCAAGTCTCTCCCTATGCCAATAGGTCCAGCACCAACACCTGCTCCAGCAGAGCTACCTATTTTATCGAGAACTCACAGCAGCTTGCCGGAAAGATTTGGAAGTCAGAAAAGATGAGAAATTTCACAGCAGAACATGAGTTGCTTATGGACAACTGGGAAGTGGAATTTCCAACTGACTTGTTGCAAGTTTTCTTTTTAAGAGTGTTTTCTCATAGCCTCAGCATTTCAAAGGGCTCTCCCCTTCATTGAACACAATGACACAATTATGGTAACTATCAGAACTACAGGGGCCAGTTCAGGAATCTGTTAAGAGAGATTACAGCAACATACAGGATTCACGAGCTTGATAACACATAATCAATTTATGTATAACTGATCTATACAGTATGATGAACAAATTTGGATAAAGTAACATACTTTGAACCTTTGCAAAGATCCAATCTTCTCTCGGACTGTTACCTCCATTGATATAATCTCAATCTTCATTTTCTCATTTTCTTTGCGAAGATGCTTTTCAATTTCAAGCAATGTTGTGTATTGTCTTGATACTGATCTTTCATTGACTCTCAGAACAGTTATTTTTCTACTATAATCCATGAATAGTTGTTTAGTATCATCAGTATCCTTTTCAAGTGCATCCAATAAATACTGTGGAAAGTTTCCAATATTATAGACATTGTAGTCAACATTTGGTAAGCATTTTACTCATGCATAATTAACAGATTCTGGATTATGAAGCTTAATTCATACCATCAATCTACTCCATCTTTCCTCAGTATTTTCCCCCCAAAAAAATCTATGCAGAGAATAAGTACATTAACAGTTATGAAAACAGTTTTTCCTCCCTATTCCTCTTTATATCTGGTGATAAAGTATGGGGGAAAGTGAAAACCTCAGCAAATCAAAGACCACTTGCTTATAGTTTAGGGGAAAATATGAAATTATATTCTTAGGATTATAGCTAATTAACATTTTCTGTTCTAATGTCACTTAAAATTTACTACATCCAAATGAAAATAACCTCCTTACAGTATATTCCTTTATTTTTATATCATCTTCCTCCTTTTGATACTCCAATCTTTTCTTTTCCTGTAGTATTTTCTCATTAGCAGCTTTCCAGTGTTCCCTTTCACTAAAAAAGACAGAAGCTTTTCCGTAAATGCATGCATACTTTTCTTTCTATCTCAGCCTGTAAAATACATTTTAACAAGTTAGGTGGGTGCCTAGGTTTGAAAGTTTAGATTAAAAAAAATATAAGCAATTCTCAAAAAGAACTGATAAACAAAACAGAACTTGTAAGAAAGAACATTACAGTATTAATTGAATGTTTTGATATCACATAAATTGTTTTATTTTGCCTCTCATGTTTAGTTTACAGAAATTTAAACTATATTGTTTTCTAAATTAATATTACAATACCAGAGCACTATACAGTGCAGATGGTCTAACTTTACAGATCCATAACTCAAGAGATTGTGTAAATTTAGCCCACCCCCCCCAAAAATCCCACATCTCATAAATCAAATAAAAAGTATGACTTAATTTCATTAAGGAACGTTAATACATTGTTTAATTAAATGGTTAAATGTTCAGGATTAGATCTTGAATCTGAAGAGAAGAGACAGAAATTCTTATTAGGTACTGTAACAATTGTGAACAGATGTGCTGAGAAACTATCTAATCTAGACAGAATTTGGTATCCTGTCTGATTCTGAATATAGCAAAGTATTGATTGTCCTGCTTGTTTGCTCTTCTTTCATATAATAACTATTTCAAGTTTTCGGGAGAAAAAGTTAATACTATCATGATTTGAAAATGTTCCTTTTTGACACGATAGAATCAATTTTAAAATTTGTAATTTGGCAATATGAACCCATAAAGAAGTAAAAACTACGATAAGCTGAGTATGAATTTATTATGTTCATAGGCTAGCTCAAAAAAACTATCAGACAAAATTCTCATTTCTTCCATTAACAAAGATATTTGGACTTTCTAATAAAAAGAATCAGAAGGAAAAACCACTATACCTTTGATATTCTTTATACAGCAAGCCTTGTTGATGTCGAATAACTGCAAATTTTCTCTTATATTCTTCTATTGCCTCTTCTAATTTTTTGAAGAGCTGTTCTTTGTTTTCCAATTCCTAACAATACATTTAAATTAAAAATATGATACCTCTCTACTTCAAATCCAATGTTACTGTTTGGAACAGTGATTTCTTGAAGATAATGAAGTTATTAAATTAATATTTAATAGCAATGGATTTAATTGTATAAGCATGTTTGTTAACAAAATATTCTATGCTCGTTTTATGTAGACATGCTATTTTGTGTGATTTTATTTATATACATACATATATATACATACATACATACATATACAAATATATTATAATTATGTGCTGTTAGCTTCGCTTGCGGTATTATCCCAAGTCGATTGTAGTTCTGTAAAGTCTGAGCCAACGTCAGAGTAATCTCCATTCTGCCGATCAACCAGGCTCTGTGTGATGTGTGTGCTCAGCCGAGTTCCTCTGTTCAAATTTGAGCGCTGTCTATTCTGATTGGCTATTAGCCTGCGTCTGTGTCATGGACTTGGAGTTTGATTGATTGTGTTTCTGCGTTTCTTCTGTCTGTTTTTTGTGGCTTCTGATTGGCTGCAACACTCTGTTCTTGTGTTGGAGGTTTGCAATGCAGCTTGCTTCGTGTGAAAGGACGGGCTTCGCTATTCATCAGCAAACTGGGTTTCACCTGGGTGCCTGTTGGGGGTGTTTGAGTTGGAGCATCAGAGGGAGTCTGTGCTCAGGTGTTTGCCTGGCCTGTGGTGTGGAGATCTTTCTATTGAGAGTGCAGGTTCCAAATGATTGACAGTCTGCTGGAATCATCTCTTCTATTCATGCTTTCAGGTCTTTTTTCAATCTCTATGGCTCTCTGATGATTCTGCTTGGCTGGGGTTTCTATAGTGGCTAGGATTTTAGTCCCCTTGAATGTTGATGTTTGACCTGTGGTTTCATGTGTTGGACTAGTGAGGAGGTGTGTTCCAGCTTTTTTTACTGCATTTTTTGTTCATACTAGGCCGGTAACTTATTCTTCTATAGGTCTGTCCAATGTAATGTGCGCGGGCATGATGTACAGGGAATTTCGTATATGCCTTGCTTTTCCAGGTCAATTTTGTCTTTGGGGTTCCTCAGGAAATGGCCGCTATTTTTTTGTCTGTTTTGAAGGCAGGCTTGATGTGATGCCTGTGTAGATATCTTACTGATTTTATCTGTAGTACCTCTTATGTAGGGGACAGCTGTTCCATAGGTCGTTTGGTCTTCTAGGTCTCTGTTATGTCTTGGTGTGTTTTTGTTGGATCAAGCTGGTGATTTTGTTTTTGTGGAAGCCATTGGCTGTCAATACTTCAAGTCAGGGTGCATAGTTCAGTCTTTATATGTGTCTTATCTGCCAGCGTTTGGTTCTGGTAATTAGTGTTAAGTTCTGTGTGTGAAAACACTAATTTACCAGAACCAAACAGCCTGGGCAGATAAGACACATATAAAGACTGAACATGCACCCTGACTGAAGTATGACAGCCAATGGCTTCCACCAAAACAAAATCACCAAGCTTTGATCCCAAAAACAAAAACACACCAAGACATAACAGAGACCTAGAAGACAACAGACCTATGGAACAGCTGTCTTGCCCTACATAAGAGGTACTACAGATAAAATCAGTGAGATACTACACAGGCATCACATCAAGACTGCCTTCAAAACAGACAAAAAAATAGCACATCCTGAGGAACCCCCAAAGACAAAATTGACCTGGAAAACCAAGCATATACGAAATTCCCTGTACATCATGCCCGGCCACCATACATTGGACAGACCTATAGAAGAATAAGTACCCGCCTAGATGAACACAAAAATGCAGTAAAAAAGCTGGAACACACCTCCTCACTAGCTCCAACACATGAAAAACCACAAGGTCACAACATCAACTTCAATCGGCACTAAAACCCAAGCCACTATAGAAAACCCCAACCACAGAATCATTCAGAGAAGCCATAGAGATTAAAAAAAAGACCTGAAAGCATGAATAGAGAGATGATTCCAGCAGTACTGTCATCATATGGGAGAGCCCTGCACTCGCAATAGAAAGATCTCCACACCACAGGCCAGGCAACACCTGGGCACAAACAGACTCCCTCTGATAGCTCCAACTCAAACACCCCCCCACCAGGCACCCAGTGGAAACCCAGCTTGCTAAAGAAAGCAGCCGCTCCTTCACCACGGAGCCAAGCTGCATTGAAAGCTCCAACACAAGAACAGAGTGTTGCAAGCCAATCAAAGCCACAAAACAGACAGAAGAAACCAGAAATACCAAATCAATCAAACTCCAAGTCCAATGAACACAGACCCAGGCTAATAGCCAATCAGAATAGACCAGCCTCAAATTTGAAACAAGGAACTGTGAGACACACATCCACAGAGGCCTGATGATAGCAGATAGATTCTGCTTGAAACGTTGCCTACAACTTTAACAGAACTACAATGACGTGGGATAATACCCGAAGGAAGCTAAAAGCCACAACTGTAAGTACCCGCTGAAGCTTCAAAAAAAAACATATATATATTTATGTTTTTTAAGTTTTCTGCGGGGACTTTACATGTGTGTTGTTCAGCTTCCTTCGGGTATTTATCCCACGTACTGTAGTGCTTTTAAAGTTGTAGCAACGTTTCAGCAGAATCTCATCTTGCCATCGTCAGGCTTCTGTGTTAAGTTTGTATGTGGGGTCAGGGTCTCACAAGCCGTTGGTTTTAAATTTTGAGACTAGCCTATTGCTGTGGCGGGATGTTTTTTTCTACTCTGATTGTTGGGAGTCTTGGTCTGTGTTTATGGACTTGAGTTTGTTTGATTGATGTTTCTGGTTTCTTCTGTCTGTTTTGTGCTTTGATTGGCTGGCAACACCTGCTCCCTGCACGTGGAGGCTTTCAGTGCAGCTTGGCTTCATGTGAAAGGACGCTATTATCTATTAGGAAGCCCAGGTTTCATCTGGGTGCCTGGTGCGGGGGTGTTTGAGCTGGAGTATCAGAGGGAGTTCTGTTTGTGCCAGTTGTTTGCCTGGCTTGTGTGTGGAGATCTTTCTATTTGAGAGTTGGCAGCTTCAAATCGATTGACAGTCTGTTGGAATCCTCTCTTCCGCTATTCATGCTTCAGGTCTTTTTCAATCTCTATGGCTTCTCTGATGATTCTCTGGCTGGGGTTTTCTATAGTGGCGAGGGTTTTAGTGCCATTGAAGTTGATGTTGTGACCTGTTTGGCTTTCATTGTTGACCTAGTGAGGAGGTGTTCCAGCTTTTTTACTGCATTTTTGTGTTCATCCAGGCGGGTACATCCAGGCGAAAACTTAAAAAAACATATATATGTATATGTATGTATATATATATTATATGATATATGAATATATATAATATATAATGTATATGTATTATATCATAAGCATTCATACTTGTCTATAATTTTTAGGAAAAAATATAAATTTTAAAAGCTACTGATTAAGTTTAACTCTCATGAATGAAAAAACTATATCTGCATGTTCTTCCTAAACTTCTGTTCAATTTCTGTATATGGAAAAAAATCTGAGAGATTGGACATATAAGAAATACATATGCTAATTAGTTTAATGTTATTTACCTGCAAAAGATGTATTAAATAGTCATTCTGGGAATTAATCATGTTCACACTAGAAGGAGACATCCCTTCTGGAAGATTTGGTGATTTAAATATTACATTGCCATCTTCGGATTTTTTCAGCATATCAATTTCATTTTCTAGGTTCGCAATCTGAAAAATAAACATTAAAGAATAACAATGCAGGGAATCTCAGAAATCTCTGAAATTTTATCTGGGGCATTTCACTAAAACTCCTGGAAAATTCCATGGCTATAAATTAGAAAACCTTCCATGGAAGTCCATTGTGCCAAATCACATTATATTGTATGTAAAGCTTTATATATTTTAACAGCTTTCAAACAAATACAACAGAAGAACACTTGCAACAACAATCTGTCAATCACAACAGACATAATTCACCAATGAAGTCCAGAGACAAACAAGCAATTCCATTAAAAACAGCTTGCAACACAAATAGCTCTGAATGGGACCCCTCTTAACTTTTTTCCAATAGTAGCAGAGATAATTTTGAAAGCCAAGGTAACCTACATACTTTTGTATTTGCTTTAGCTAGCTGGTTAGAAAAGTTTACTACTTCTTTCCGAGATTCTCTCAATTCTTTGCGCAATTCTTCATTTCGGCCTGTCAGTTGGTCCACTTGGGCCTTCAAATGCAAGCTTGCATCAAAAGTTCCTTCTGCATTCTTTAATTCAATTGCCTGTCAACAATTAATTCATCACAAAAATAAGTATTTTCAATTAAATTATGGAAAATTTGCAATTGCTCCCAAATAATAGAACTCTATTAGTAGTCCAAGTAATCCACAAGATAGTGTTCTCCAAAAGTTTGAGACCATGCTTCCTATCATCTGTGACTATAATAAGTGATCTTACTGGATTCATAGATTAAAATAAGTTTATTTAATGTTCTATAGCTTCAAAGAACTTTTAATTCAAGAATTTAAAATTTTGAAGAATGATTTCTATGATGAAATGAAACAGATCACTGAATTGCAATGAATAAAAAACATATCACATATGAAATCAGACACCAACATTATTCTATGATTCTCTTGGAAAAAAATTCTGAAGAATGAGGAAAACAAAAGGAATCAATTACCATTTCCGAAAGATTACCAAGAACATTAAAAGGGAAAAACATTCACTAGAGATTTTTCTTTTTTCTCCAAGATAAGATATGGGGATCTGGCAGGTAATTGATTTTGGTCCTTTATGTGAGCCTTTTCAATTAGTCGTTGTCTATATCTCACCCCAAGCCATTATTCTGTAGTTATCTTCACTAACAAAACAGCTACAAACAGCTTAGTAAGATTCCGTCAACCTATCTCTGCCTTTAGAGCATATGAAATGTTTTGTATAGTTCTATCAATACAAAGATAGAGCAGCGTGATATTAATACCAAGTGCTGATCAGGGTTATGGGCAAATTCATGAAAGACTGCTGATGCACATTACTATGACAATAGGTAATTTAAAATGTAAAGGATGATCAAAGCAGACTGTAACAGTCACAGCAATTGCCTAGTACCTCTTTTTTTTTTTTTAGTCTCTTTTGATAAAGNCTCTTTTTTTTTTTTAGTCTCTTTTGATAAAGCTTGGCTCCTCAATATAGATCCTAATCTATATTGTATTATAAACACTTGGCTCCTCAATATAGATCCTAATCCCAAGCCATTCACTGTAGATAGGAAATGATACACGTCTTCTAGGTGACATTAGAAGAGAATCCCATTCTTAGGAATTCTGTCAGGAGGCTGTAAACACTTGTTGCTATAGTTCATTTCAAATTCTGTAAAATTTGCAGCTATATTCAGCAAGAGGCATAACTGACATATTTTCCGATTTCGTGTGCTATTTTTAACAAACTCATCAACATGAAATCCATTGAATAACGAGAGAGATTCGACTAAACTAAATAATAAAAATAAAACAAGAGACTCACATTTACTAATCGCTCCAGACTAGGAATCATTAGAGCACTTTCTCCATCTTTCATACCTGGATCTTTTTGCAAATCCTTTATTGCTTGTAAAATTTCTTTCATGCCTTGTTTAAGGTGCTTGTTTTCTTGTGCCAACTCTTTCGCTACAATTACAATGCAAACTGTTCACATCTGGACACCATGGAATGAAGCAAGTTCACATTCATGTGCATTTTTAATAGACAGGCTTAAAACGGTGGCTTTACTCCAGACTGCCATTTATTTGTACTATTCTATATTGAGATTTTCAAAATTCAGAAAACAACAGACAGTTGGCAGTTGTGAGGGTAATTCTGTTGCAACAGAATTAAAGGTCTGGAAGTTCACTAATGTTTCTCTGTGGTGATGCATATGCTATAAAACTCGCTGACTCCTGAAATCTGATTAGTTATAATAAAACTTTAGAAAATTGCTAAAAACATGATTGGTTTACAGATGACAGAATTTAATTATATTTTGGTTGGTTGTCTCATGATTATATCTATGATTTAATTTTAGGGTTGTTTACTACTTATTATTATGTATTGTGGATATTCCTCATGACAACAAGTCCCTCATGGCAAAGTTTGCCATCCTCTAATTTATGCAAAGGTTTCAAGATTTAAAACAAGTTTAATTTTGGTTGATCCACTGTCACAAAGTATACATGTAGTTACATTTCTTACGAGAACTATAAACTATAACCTTGTAAGATGTTCATTATCAAATTTACATCTTCAATTTTCCTAGCTTTCAGTTTTACCAATCAACAATTATTTTGACATTTATTTCTCTACAGACATTAAGTGATTGAGCCTCAGACCTTCAATTAGGAAGATTTAGATTGAGGCAGAATTAGAATATATTCACCTAATATCAAGGTGGAAGCTTGACTCCCCTTTTAGACATAATTCTATTATACTTTCAACATTAAAAGTTGCAAGATATATTTGGAAAACATTGAGGAAGATGTAGAATTCTGACTCTTATTCATTCAATTAACTTAAATTTTGGGATAACCCAACTTACTGTTATTTAAAAAAGAAAAGTGGGTTATAAATTAACACTTTTGGATTATTAATATTCACTTTTTGCTTGTGAAGTGACTTTATTAATATAATAAAAATATTTATCAATATTATTCAGAAAACACCAATTTTTGTATGTATTTTTTCATTTATTATGTTAATATTATTTCCTTTTTTTACTTTAGACTAAAGCAATTTAAAAAACAATAAAAAATTAGCTTACAATAGGATTTCAGTTTCATTATTACAATCCTGTTTTGTTCCAAATCTCTTTCTCGTTCATTTAATTCTTTGGCAAGGTAGTCATTCTGTCAACAAAAATGACATGAGCATAAAACAGAATTGCAGTTTTAAAAGGGGAATTGGTTAATAAATCATTAACTAAGAAGTTGAATAAAGATAATTAAAACACACATGTCATTCATTTTCAACAATTTATATGATACAGTATATTTGAATATACGGATGATAGTCAAATGCTACAGGCCAGGAAAGAATTACAGTCCCAAAATATAAAATAATTTTATTCTTATCATGCCACAAACACAAAATTTTTTATATTATATTTGGAACCTTGAACTACCTCAAATTTCTGGCTCCTGCATCTTTCAAGCTCTAGCTCTGCATTTTTATTCAGTGTGTTCTTGGCAAACAAGTCTCTTAATATCTGCTCATTCTGAAGAATAAGTAATAATTAGTGCATAATTATCCATGTCTTAGCATCAATAAACTTTAATATTACCTATCTTCAACTTGTAGTTTGCCTATCAAGTGATTACTAAATAATTTCTAGATGTGATCAACATATTTCAAGCTCCTTAATTTGTAGGGCACATGCAAGGAACAAAGAATTAGAGATTTGGCTTCGAACTATTAAAAATCAAGATAGAAACTCTTAGCCCTTCTTTATTAATGAGGTTATGAAGGCAGGACCTATTTGAATCACTTTTTCTCAAAACATTTACACAATAGACCAAAATAAGGGTTGCTAGATAAGTCTAACACAGATTCTCCCATCTATAGATGTATATATTCCCCTTTCTTTCTTAGTCTCAGCACAATCTTATACAGCAGCATAACAATTCTGCTGTGAAAATAGGGAAATGCCCATTTGCTCAGTTAAGACCAGTCAGGCAATGACAATTCATTCAAATAAATATTATGATCTAACCATTATTATGATAACAGTAACCATGAGACAGTAATCTAAAATATATGTGGAAGGTGTCTCACCTCTGACCTAAGGAACATTATTTCACTCCTCAGCTGTCTTATGAGATTTTCAACTCGATCTACCTGATATGCCTTCAATGATTGACCATATACTCCTTCCAAGAGCTCTACTGGCCATGATTCTGAAAAATACAGGTCTTTGCCGGTGTCTTGAAAATCTGTCCTCAAATCCATCAATTTTATTTCAGAATTGTCTTCCTCGTTTTTTAACAGGATTTCCTGCACTATATAGGATGACATAGGCTTCCTGAGCAGAGAAGATGGCAGCCCTTCCTGAAAATCCAAGGGTTGTTTCTGTATAGAGCACAATGGCATTTGGGCGTGATAAGAAGATTCTGTTTTCTTCATTTCCCTTTCCTCTCTTCGTATATGCTTTTTATCAGCCCTCTCAGTTCTTTCCAGCACAGAAAATGGAACTGGACAATCTACGCTGTTCGAATTGTTATTGCTGACTGAACATAAATCTGTCCCTAGAATTTCTGCGGATGTTTGCTCTAGTGAACTGTAAAACTCATCTACTGTAAAAGCCTTAGAACTATCACTGTTATCTTCCACTTGTACCTGTGGAGCAAGTTGAGAATGAGAAAAGAAACCTTTTTCACTTTTTCAAATAAACTTGGAAAAACTCAATTTAATTCTTTCAGAAAAACAATTATTTTATCCTAAAGTATACTTTCTTTTCTCTTTTATATATACAAAATATAATACACTCACTTAATACAGTATAACTGTAAATCTCAAAATGAACAATACTTCATATTCTACTCAGCTACATAAGAAAATTACAAAGTATTACACATACAGTGTATGTATTTCAGATACACATTCACATACAGTGTATGTATTTCAGAAATTCAGTCAAAATGGAAGTTCAAAAGAATGGCTACCTTTGTTTTAAGTTTATCAAAGTTAGATGTACTCATTAACTCAGATCTCTCTCTTTTCGTCTTCAAATCTTCAGTAAAATTATCAATCAGCTGTAGATCATCTGCATCCAGTCCTATTTGGAACCAAAAATTTAGACAAAATTAAATTCGGGAGGATCTGAGAAGTAAAAGTTGAGAAATAGACTTTACCAAAGAAAGTGTAAAAAAAATCTTCAATGTTTGGCTCTCTTAGATCGACAGGAGATATCAACATCATATTAAAAAAAAAAGCTACTTCAATTTTTATCCCACTGTGCAAAATTAGTGAAGAGTCACACAAAGCAGAGGTGGGAATTATCAACACTGATTAACCTGATGTAGATTATAGAACTGATACTTAAATAAAAAGACATTTAGCAACAGATCAGACACAATACAAACATTTAGCAAATTATTTTCTATATAGTTTAATGGAAAATACTGTGTTCACAATGAAAGATTCCATCATACTTGTAACGTGTGCAATAAAACTAAGAATTTATTCCTTTTTAAAAATTTGTATGGCACCCATTTCGTTATCCAAAGTGATTCTGGGTGACTTTATTATTATTAAATAATAATAAATAATAATAATTCAGTCTTATTCCTAAATATTGGAAAATATTTTTAGATTGATCCAGGAATGATAGGATAACCAATTAATTGTTTATGTCATTGCTAAATTATCATTTTTTAAATCAGTACCAGCTTACCCAAAGTTGCAGCTCTTCTTCCTTTCTCCTGAGCCAATTTACGGATTTGTTGTTTCAGGGTAACTCTTTCTTCTTCTAATCTTTCAATCTGCATTGAATTTAAGTGGCATTATTTCTCTTTGTGCCTTAATTTTTATCAAAAGCATTAAGTAAAAATTATCACTTGCCTCTTTCAGCAGGACTTGATTTTCAGCCTTGTATTGCTGTTGTTTTAATGCTTTGCTATTTTTCAGTTCAGTTAAATCAATCATTGTTTTGGGATCAAGCCCTAAAATGAAACAGATCATGCATTAGAGATAATATGTAGATTTAATGTAATTGCTGGACTGGATGCTTTGGATAAGTGCATTGAGGGAGAGTATCTCTTCCCTCCTAGCATCTTGTTGACACTTTTCATATGTTTCTTAGTTAAGTATCTTTACTGAGCATAAACCTCAGCCATTGTATTGATTTTCTTTGTCCTCCAATATTCATTTCTAAATTCAGTTGTTGAAAATGCAGATTCTTACTAAACTTGGCAAAAACAAATGAGTCAACCCTTTGATAATAGTAGTAGCACCGGGCTAATACTTTTAGACTTACCTATTTACTATTAGGTTCTTGGTTTTGTATGAATTGGTAGTTCATTAATAATGTTACTTAGTTTGGTAACAAAACACCTACAAGAAAAATCACAAATTTGGACAGCACCAAAGACCCAGCAGTTAAACCCTGGGCTACAAATATTCTCTTAGTATTTCCATGTATTTGTTCTCTATGCAGAAAAGGAAAATAATCTTAATTCTTAATAAATATGTGAATATCTGTGCGTACATAAGTGTGTGCATGTGTGTACACATCCATAACTCACAAACACATATTGGGGTGGAATATAATCTGGATTCCCAGCAAGTGACAGCAAAGTTTAGATAGTTTGGTTGAGAGATAGGGATAGCTCCTCCAAAGAACTTCTGAATATATATTTTAATGATGTAAGTAATTATTTATTGGCAAGATTTCTATCCATAGGTGAGGAACAATAAAGGAAACTACTTAGAAGTAACTCCCTGTTGTCTTTCTTGGTTTTGAGGGCCACATACTCAGACACACATAAACTAAAACACCTGTTTTAGGTCTTTTTCAGAGATATTTCCTTATCTTAACAAAGAAAACAGTGTGACCATGTATGGGCAAAATATCAGTGGGAGACAAATCCAACTGACCTAGTTAACATAGGGCTCCTTAATATTAACATCTTAATATGTAAACTTAATAAAATGAAAATAAAGACCAAAATCCAAAGGAAAAAGAAATCCCTCCATATGGTGAAAGAATTTCTCACTTTTCGTTCTTCTCCTAATTCCTACTATGCTGCAGATGCATCCACAATGGTATATCTGATAACACTGCCAATGTAACTAAAGGTGTTGTTCTGCTAAGCCCCTTCTCTATGTCCTTAAAATCCAGACAAAAATTTAGAATTGCTTTAATCAGCCATTCTCTCTACAAAGAATCACAAGACTTGTTGCTCAAATTTACATACGAAGAAATTATCACTTCTACTCCTCAAGACAGCTAAAAACACTCTGAAAAAAAAAAACAAAGTAGTGAAGACATACTAAATGTGAAGACATACTTAATTATTTAAATACGACATTGTCTAATAAACCTGATATGGTGATACCTAGCTTTTCCCGAAGATCTTCATTTTCATCAAGAAGATCATTGATCTTAAATTCAAGTTTATTAACTTCTTTAATTAATGTTTCAATTTCATTATTTCTGATTTTGAGTTGCTTTTTTAAACCTTTTATTTCAGCAACAGCATCTTCCAAGCCATATATTCCCTTGAAAAAGAAAAATTAGAAATTATTAATATTATCAATATAATATCAAAAATACATATAAAAATATCATAAAATATATGGGAAACTGGAATTATGACCTAAAGTCCATCAATTATCTTTCAAACTCAGTTTTAGCATATTTTTCAGCCAACAAATAAAATATGGAAGATATGAGATATAAAGAGAAAAATTCCAGGACAAAGATTCTTCCTTTGCCTGCTTATTTGCATATTCATTAAATGCAAACGTAACAAAATAAAAATAGATGAATGTAGATTGTGTATGTGGATGACTGCAAGAGAAGGGATGGTAAGTTGGTAAGTTGGATGGTAAGAGAAGGACGGCAAGTTGTGACTGCATATAGTATAAGATGAATGAATTGACTAGCATGTGCAAGAATAATAAACAATGGGTGCAGAAAACACACAAAAAAGAGAGAGAATAGCAAAAGAAATTATGTTCCTGAACTTTTGATTCTAACCCAATACTTCCCCAGCTCCTGTCCCATCAGTTACTGTTATACATTTCCCCCTACTGGTGAGGGAACACCTCTCTAAGCTTTAAGAAAATTGATGGCTTCTGCATAGAAGATACTTTCTCCAGTAGAAAGACATACAGTTTCATAATCTTTCACTCGCTTCAGAGTTTCAATAAGTTCTTTGTCCTTTTCTCTTGCATCTGCTTCTGCAAGTTCTGCTGTCCTTTCACTATCCTTAATTTTCTCTTCCAGCATCTGTAACTTTCCTTGCATTTCTCCAATACGATCCTGTTGAGTAATTGACAGCCTGCCTGAAATAAAAATGTCTACTTGGTCAATATTGCCATAGAAATGAAAGGAGAAACATATATTCAATATGTGACATTAAAAGTAAAAAAATAGTGGAAAATTAATAATCAGTAAATTCTTTTTTTTAAAAGATCAGTTTCCCTTCCACTATAAAAAATTTAATCCAAGGAAATTAGGGACATAAAATCCAAGATTACAAATAAAATAAAGTAGCAACAGTTCCTGAAAAACTTTGATACATAGCCAGTGAAGTCTTTCAATGGAAAGTTGAAAATATCTTATTACTGATATCTATTTGCTTGTGAAACAAGAGAGTGAGTAAATTATCTTGAAATATGTCCCTAAATGCATTATTAGGGTATATATTCTGAAAGAAATTATCCTTCCTTCTGAACAAATTCAAAATCCCACCTAATATTACTCATAGTTAAGTGTCAGCACAAGAACTGATTAATCTTCTTAACATTGAAGGCTGTAATCAAACCCTGACTGTAAATTCAATCAATAATTTATTATTTATTGTTTACCTATTGACATTAGTACAGAAACACTTTCAAATATTTACTTTTATCTTTCAGGAGTTCTCTTTTCAAGTCCTCAATGATCAATACATTTTTCTCCATCTCCTTTGTATACTGTTCAATCTGTTCAGTGAGCAATTTGATCTGACTGTCTCTTTCTTGCACACCCTAAAAAGAGTTTTTTACTTAATAAATACATATAACATGCTCTTAAAACTACACCAAAATGATCGACAGAAAGACAAAAGTACTTACAACACAGAGTTCAGATATTATCTAGAAGGATGTGCAAAGGGAGCAAAAAAGTAAAGCAGAGAAATAAAAATAAAATAAACAGCTTACAACTTTATGACAATGTTAGCTAATCACAGGTAAATGCTATCTCTCAAATGATTTCATTTTCTTCTAAATAAACATGAGGTACATATACCTACATATACCTATTTCAGTTTATCATAAATTCAGGATAAACAAATGCATTACTTATACATGATGCCTACCACGAGCTCCCCTTTAGGTAAGAAGTAAGACTGCTTCAGGGAGAAAAGCTGGCATGAGATTGAGGGGGGAGAGGGCAAGAGTTGGGAACATATCATTAAAAGAGTCAGAAAAGAACAACCAAATAATCTTCGTTAAGGCCAGTTAAACTGCTCCCCCTAGTTCTCCTTATTCAAAAAGGAACTATGCAATGCTCCATTCTCCCACCCCATTCCATCTCAAAATCTTGACATGTACTGCATTAAGGAAGCAATTAACTTACAAATGCATAATGACCTCCTCACCAAACATTTCTGTTCCCTTCAGCTTCACCTTCAAATGAACTACGTTAACAAATTTTTAAAACACATATAGCACATTTTATGGAAAAAAATCATTAAAAGATAATGAATTTAGGGATAAAATATTCAAAATGCTGTATAGATAAATACAGCTCACTAAAATAGGGTTCTAGATATGGCCATACAAAAGTGGGTTGTGATGATAATTATAGCATTATATTTTCTACAAATGTGCATATTTATTTCACACACAAACGTGTGGATACCTGCTGGAGGGCAAGAACACTGCTCTTGTCAGAATCCATCTGGGCCATTTTCAGCTTCTCTTTCAGAGTCAACAACATTTCCTGATATTCAATTATTTCATCATCTTTGGAACTCAAAATTCTCTGCAAGATAAAAGGAAAACAAACAAACAAACAAAAAACCCTTTATTATGACAAAACCAGGGGTGGGATTCTCCCAATTTGCACCTATTCGCGAGAACCGGTGGTTAACATTCTAAGCAGTTCAGAGAACCGGTTGTTAGAAGAAATTTTTGGCCTAATCCTGTAAGGAAGGCAGGAAGGGAACAATCTGGTGTTGCTTACAGAAACTGCCTCTCTGATAACCCTTATTACATTCTTGGCAGGACTAGACTTCCTGTCTCAGGAACTTCTCTGGAGTTTTTTTCCCCTCTTTTGCTGGTACTTTGCTTGTGTGGAGTGACCATTCAAAGTTACAATGGCACTGAAAAAAGTGATTTATGACCATTTTTCACACTTATGACTGTTGCAGCATTCCCAGTCTTGAGAGGCCAGGCGATGAGATGCATGCCTCGATGTGAGTGATATTGAGTTGGCCACATCCAGCCAATAACATGACCACCAAGACATGTCCACCCAGTCACATGATCACCAAACCACGCCCACCATCTAAGCCATGCCCACAGAACCGATTGTTAAAAAATTTGAATCCCACCCCTGGACAAAACACAAAACAAATTGCCAAAACACAAAGCAAATTGCTAAAACACAGTTAATGTTAGTTGTGAAATACCTTCCATTCCTCCACTTTTTCATTTACAGCTGCCATAAGTGGATCATCTTCTTCATTCTTTGTTTTAAGTTGCTCTGTCAGCTCATGCACCTGCATTGAGATACAATTCATAATATAAGCTATTGACAGACTAATTATCATGGGAATTTTCAGTATACATATTGGAAACTAGCTGCTTTCTTACAATTTATACATAAAAGTTACTGATATCTTTTTCAATGGATAAGGCCATCAGTGTATTGCAAATGAACTTCACATTTGGTACTATTTAGCACTTCTACAATCAACACTACTAACTTCGTACTTTATACTCTAATTTTAATGCTTTGTGTATCTGCTTCCCAAGTGTGCAAGGTGCCTCATACCTGTAGTCTATATTGCTCTTTTTCCTTTCTTAGCTGGTCCATAGCAATATCAGACTGTTGCACCATAAATTTCATTTTATTGTATTCATCAGTCATATTCTCCATTTCTTGCACAGATTCTTCTAAATTCTTCCTCATTTCCTGGTTTTGTGCTTCTAACTTTTCATTAGCTTCTGTCAAATTCTGCAAATGTAAAACAGACATAGTTCCATGAAATGTATGTTTTTATATAAGAAGCAACTCTTAAATTGATCAAGCTATATTAAATTGTCCCCTAAGAAAGTCTAGAAGATAACAATACATCAGTAAGTTTGATCATCAGCACAGTTCTCAAATGCAGGGACATCCAAACACAAAACAAATCATTAAAATTAATTCATGAAACAACATATGGGTTTTGGCATGTTTTAGTTAAAAATATAGGTTCACTAGCATGGTGGGCTGACATACTATGTTCTAATTAACAACCAAGCCTTTCATTTTATATTAAATTTTCTTCTGAGTTGCCTCATCACTAGTTTTATTTTGATTGAACTAAATTGGCAGAACTTTCCCTATTAGATTTGGTCATGAATTATGCTACTGACTCCCCTGAAGATATTCACACCCCATTATTCCCCTTACAGATATTTCACTACTCTTTATAAAAAACAAACCAGTAAGTCATATATATGTATACAATCACAGACATACACACGCAAAAAAATCTAAATTTCCATCTCACCAATTTGAACTCTAAAATATTTTTTCTAACATTAAATTCTGCATGGAGTACAATATTTGTATGTTTAAATGAATAACAGATTAGTTGGTAGACATTAGTTTACTATTCCAAGCAACAGGAAAAACATGACAAATCTTTTGAGCTTAATATAAAATTTCCTTGTTCATATTCTTAGACAAAACCCAAAATCAAGAACCCAAAATAAACCAGTAAGGTCTGCACTTCTTTAGAGTCAGGTCTGACCATTTTGTTCTATTGAGCAACTCTTTTAAATTTACCTGAATTTCATCTAGGTATTGAACAAGCTCAAAATTCTTTTTAGATAACTGTGACCTGTAATCTGATTCTTCTCCTCTTCTTGAGAGAAGTGTTTCCTTTTGTGTTTCTAATTGTCTCTGATAGTCAATAACATCCTGACGAAGCTGCTCATTCTGCAGAAAAAGAGATAATTAAAATATGAAACTGCTGAAGATAAGGTATTAATACTTTCTGAAACTGAGAAATATGTTAGTAGATCTAAGGAAACTAGAAGTAATAAACCAGAGATATTTCATTTCATTGGATATATTCAAGTGGAAGCTAGATAGTCACCCGAAACACTTTAAATGGTATTCATGCACCAAGTATGGCCAGGGACTTGATATCATAATTAGATATCAGTGATATTAGTGATATCACCTTTAACGAATCTAATTTTTAAATTAAGTTATTGAAACAAACTAATACACTGAACACAGAAACTAACACTAACCCTCACCTTTTTCTTCATTCTTGTTTTCTTAAAAAAAAAAAAANACTGAACACAGAAACTAACACTAACCCTCACCTTTTTCTTCATTCTTGTTTTCTTAAAAAAAAAAAAAGAACAGAATAAGAAAAAAGAGGGAAATTTAACAGATCAAACTTAGCAGGCAAAAGAGAGAAAAACATAAAAGAAAGAAGTAATACAGCATTATCTTACCAATCAAGCACATTAAGAACTTAACATTATATGTCTTTATGATGAAGAAAATCCCTAAACTGAAACAGAAATTACCTAGACTGAAAGAATACAGTGTTGTGACCATAATCTGTTCCCAGACTCTGGTCGCAACCCGATTTGGTCATGTCCAGAAGCACGACCGACTGCACATGTGCGCAGTTTAAAAAAATGGCACCAAAGGAGAAATCGGCGCGGAGAGGGAATCTTTCAGCCCTGATTTTGCTTGTCACCTGATTTTCAAATCATGACCCAATTCAAAAATTGAGTGGATTTTTTGTTTGCCACCTGATTTGGTCGCTGTAGGTTCCACTGTAATCCTGTCATTGCAGAAGATTTTCAACATTATGACTGAATTAAACTACTGTAAGTTTCAGAGTATAATACGTACTTTTTCCACACCCAAAAGTGGGTGGAAATGTCTGTGTCTTATACGTTGCTGAAGCCCTGCCCACCCGCCAGCCCTCACCCGCCGGCCTCTGCCTCCCAGCAATTTGCCTCCTTGCAGCAAACAGCAAATAGCCTGGTCAGTTTCAGCATAGCCTGATTAGCATAAGCAGCTGATTGTCAGTTGGATCGGCTTCCCAACTATCAGCTGTTTCAGGCTGCAGGGACTGCCATTGCTGCCTCCATGTGCCCCATTTTTGGCCTCTGCAAACCCCATTTTCCTCCCAATCCAGTCCCTGCCACCTGAAAATGGGGCATGCAGAGACTGGAAACAGGGTGTGCAGAGGCTGAAAACAGGATGTGGAGATTGAAAATGAGATGCACAGAGGCAGCAATATGCTATGGCAAACCCTGCAGCCTGAAACAGCTGGTCGTCAGGAGACTGATCCAACCAACAATCAGCCGCTTGTGCTAATCAGGCTGTACTAAACTGACCAGGCTGCTTGCCGTTTGGTGCAAGAAGGCAAATTGCTGGGAGGCAGGGGCAGATTTTTTTTTCTTGTTTTTCTCCCCAAAAGCTAGGTGTGTCTTATATTTCAGAGTGTCTTATATTCTGAAAAATATGGTAAATTAAATGGTCTTTCTTCTAAGAAATTGGAAATCCTTAGTTCTTTTTTTTTTTTAAGAAAATTTTATTGATTTTTAGAAACAAACATAAAC
>BHFT01030379.1:23101-47807 GCA_004320025.1 Laticauda laticaudata | reverse complement strand
GGCACTTTTGAGAGCGGATAACAATGGATGGAGCCACCCCCGAAATTTTGCTCGTCTGCTGTGTCCTTTTTGCATAGTTTTGCATCTGTCGGCCAATGTGACCTAGCCTTAAGTAATTTTCCAGGTGGTAGAAAAAGGGCATATACTTTACTCCTAACAGAACAAATGTAAAAATCATAAATTTATGCAAATTTATTTATAGAAGGGACAAAATCTAGATTTTCCCACTGAAATTTAATTTTGTGCATGACTGCTGAAACCAATGTATGATAAAGAAATATTCAAGATAGAAAAACAAAACTGTAACCTACTGCTTCCTTAGTATGAGGAAAGACAAGCTATAATTCTGTCATATTTACTGAACAATTATATTGCCTAGATTTCAGTTGTTTGTAAAATCAGCATCAATGTTGCAAGGATGCAATCTGACCATTCAAGAGCATGTCTCTCACCTACTTTTCAGCAGGATTTTTTTTCCTTCACAAACTGATGTTATGCACAAACTGCATAAACAAAATTAAGTAGCATTCACACACAGTAATGCTACTGCTGAATTTCTAATGAGAAGCTACAGTGACAGCTACAGTATTGTTTGATTTGCATTTTAGGTACAATACTTCATATATGTATTCATCAACAAGGATAACAATGGAAGGAGTCCAAATTATGAATCAGCACTATAGTGAGATCTATTGTAACCACAGAAACTGTAGCAAAATGTTTTCAGGGATTGCTGAAACAGAAACAACATTTCTTTATCACGTGTATTTTTTAGTGAGATCATTAACAGGAAAATTATGAATACAACCACTGTTTCTATGATTGCAGCTGCATCTACCAGTATGAAAAAATGATTCACATCAAGCCATTTCTTTGGCATTCTAGCAAAATTTCAAAGAATAGAAACTTTCTAGCAAATAAGGAATTCAAACCAGGATCATTAGCCACTATTTTCATCCCCTGCCCCCAATTTGAGGATACTTAACATGTTGTGGAAAACAAATAGGTGTAAAATCTTTTAAACCACCACTTTTATTAACTGATAGAAATAGTACAAATTTTCAATTCAGCTGTAATTTCTTTGTGAAACTAAAAAATCCTTTCTGGATGGCTACATCGTCAATTCCTGGAAAGAAACAGAAAAAAGCAAGTGAGGAACAACCTTTTCATTTGTTCCCTTAGGTGGGATGGGAATGCTCTGAGCAAATTGTTTAGCAACCCAGCACAGCCAAATGACCCTGAGAGGTTTTATTATAACTGCCTGTGAGGTCAAGGAACAGCAAGGGTGCAATTGTTGCTGTTACAAAGCACAGGCAAAGATACAGTGCCTAGTTCCTGAAAAGTTGCCTCGGATATAACATTTAGCACAAAGGCATTTATGTAGCCCCTGAGGAAACAATATTGCTGTAATTTGTGTTACCTTAAAAAGGTTTAACTGGACTATCTGGAAACAGAAGTTTCTCCTATAAGTCACTTCTCTGCTTCTCTGCATAATTAATCTACAGCAGTTAACCTAATTTTTAGAACATATGACATCTTGATGTCCATGTTCCCTGTACTCTTAACGATTACTAGCAAACATACTGAATAAAAACAGAACATTATTCCTGTAATGAGCCAAATAACTACTTAAAATGCCCATGATCAATTCTTCCAACGACCTTCTAGATTTTGGGGTACAGCAGCCTAGTCACATATAGCATTTAATCAATCACTTACCATAATTGCATTTACGATATCATTACTGTTATTCTTTAGGGCACGAACGGCTTTTGCCCGGGAAACATTTGCTTGAGACATAACTAACTCAATGTCTTTCACTTCAACACCAGTCTCATCAACCTGAAGGAAAAAGATAAATAATCTCTCAAGGCATCTGCCAGGCTTTTCTGTTAATCAGGAAAGAGATGCTCTATTACTCTGTAATACTCAAGATTTCACAATAACTATAAGAACTTCTTAAGATGCCATGGAATGTATGAACAAAATATAACCTAATGAACCTTACAGATTGTTACATTCTGGTGAACTTTAAAAAAAACCTCATTTTTTATTTCATTAGTATGGAATGATGAGCTTCCCTGGTCTAGTGAAAAATATACCAAAATAGAAACACTGTTATAAAATCCAGGGAAAACAAATAAAGAAAAAGAACAAAATGGAGATTCATTGCTGTATGTAGTATCATGCACATCTAGGAACTCCAAATGTAAACATAATTTAATAAACAAAACACAACAGCTTGGCTGACTGAATCCTGCACTGTTACATATAGACAGATTAGGACAGAAGAAAAAGATTATAGAGCAGACTAATAGGTCCACTATGCATATCACATTTCCAAAGCACTTCCTATTTTGGGCTTTGCTCCATATCCCAGTTCATGCTAGGCAACTGCTACTAATGGCAGAGAAGTCGTCTATGTGCACTGCAGAGAACAGTCCATTCACATCGCTGGTAGCATACAAGCTGTTATATCTAGATATCAGGCAGCTCATCCAACAAGAAAGGAAGCTCAAGAACAATTATATTTATTAGGATCATGCATTGCACACAACATAGTTAACAAATGGATGCCTCTAGCAAAAATTCATTGAAATTAGAAATAACAACTGGCACTGTTGGTTTTTTTAAAATACACAGTACTCCATACAAATGCTGGGAGATACTGAAGGAGAATATTCATAGGTTGTTTCTTTCTGCCTGCCACTTAAACAGAAGGAAATATTTGAAAATGATATTTAAAGGTTCAAAAAGGATTATGAAAAACTCATAAGAAGTCAAGTGGTATGACACTTCCCTGGCTGAAAGAACAGAAGTACATGCATACTGTATTTTGAAGTACTACCATGACATAACCTGGAATGAATGATGCCACTTGCCTGATGTGGACTTGGACATATAAAGAAAGCTAGATGTTAACAAGAGATGGAGGTCAGCATAGGCTGGCCAGGAGACATATATAAGATACAAAAAAGTGATAGGATTTTTTTCTCACTGCCATTCCAGTTTGATACCTCTTTTTAGCCTAGTATTACCCCCAGTAAGTAATTTTGTATCCATAGGTAGGCTCTTCTGATCATACATGCCTCAGTAGACAAAATTAGCAGCAATGATTTAGCATAAACTACTAGATGCATTTCTTAAAACTTCCTGGAAAGTCCACCTCACACATTAAAGAGTGACGCTTACCTCTTCCTCCTCACTTTCTTCTTGTACAGTAGGAGTCTGTGTGTTTTCCTGAATGTTCGAAATAGCTTCTCCTTGCACTTTGAATTTTTCAGCAGCAGCCAGTTGCGCTTGCTGAGAGAGATCTTCAATCTGGTAGAAATGGAAGAGGGGAAAAAAAAACCAATGAAATTTTTTTAATTATCTACAATCAGGTAGTTTACAACTGACAATGCTAATGGAATGCAAAGAAAGCAAAATAGAGGACTTTATAAATAGTGATACTGAGAGACGCCACAGTTTGGAATAAATTCTTCCTATCACAAAACAAATTTAATCCTTCCCATGAAAGAAACTATTGATCCATATGAACCTATTGTCAGAAAGGTCCTGCAGAGCAAATGTTCGTATGTTTGAATGGTAAATGCAAAGTTCTAACTGGTAGCAAATCTACTGATAATTGCAGAAACAAATGGTAAAGACTTCCTTGTTGGGGATTCCTTAAATTCAGTTTACCTTTGCTTCTCCGAAGTGATATATCCACAGACTGCGTCCTGAAAATATATGTAGACCGAACCACTACTGTTTCTCCTACAAGAACCTAAACCTGATGGTAACTCTGGTTACACCTGTGACCTGACGAAGGCCAAGCTTGGACATTGCCTTAGAAACAAAACATAATTGTTCAAGGAAAAGATTTAGACACAGAGTACCTGAGCTAGACTAGTAAATGAATGGCAGATAATAAGCCACAGTGAGATCACAACACTGGACTTATTGTAAAGGTCCCTTTTCTACAGCAGGTGGCCTGGTTTTCACTATTCCTTTTGTCATGTGGGAAAAATATAGGCACCCACTTCATACCTGTGACTCTGTGTGGCTTACAGTAAAGTAGACAAAAATGATAATATATTGTATAAAAGCGCATAGCAGCTGAGCTTCATAAAGTAATGGTCAACAAAGCCAACATACTCCATCATACTCTCGGGTTCCAGGCTAGGCTAAACCTAAGTTTTTAGTTTCAAAAAAGTCCAACAGGGTCAGAGCTAAGGAGGAATGAAGTTCCATAGGTTAGGCACCTTGGATTAAACGCCCTTCTCCTGCATCCTGCCAGTTTACACCCCCTCAACTGATGATACTCAGAGAATGCTCCTCCTGCTGGACTGGACAGGTACAAACAATTGGGGAAAGATAATCCCATAAATTAACACAGTTGTGAAAGGCTTTAAAGGCAATTACCAGCATCTTGAATTGTGCCCAGAAGCCAATGAAGCTTGAGGAGCACATGCACTGAGAAAACAATGCCATTAACTACCTGTGTCACTGCATTTTGCATCAGCTGAGGCTTCCAATTGTTCCTCAAGGGCTTAATGTACAGTATATTACAATAGTAATGATTTGGAGGTCATAAGGGTTATAAGATGGCCTGTTAGGAATATGAGTCTCTTAACAGGTATTTGGGTTAGAAATATATAAACCAGGATAGACATTTTAATACTGTCTNCTGTTTTTGACACTGGACTTTGATATTTGGATTTTCCCTGGATTGAAAACTGACTGATTTACTTGTGAATGATTTTGAATTGCCTATTTTGGACTTTGCTTAAACCTTTCTGGAAGTAAAAAACCTACATTTACTGTACAGTGTATCTGTGTGCTCTGTGTGTATTATTCAAAGAATTCTCTCAAATACGTCTCCCTGTATGCGCTCATTCTCCTAACAGGGAATTACCTCAACATGGCCAGTGTAATGGAAGACATACTTTTTCCTCTTTGATTAATGTAGAACACCTACATAATCCTTTCCTGAAAGGGAAATAGCATCTCCCGCTCAAAACCCAAAATTGAAAAAACTCAGATTTTTATGCTAGTAATGAGATCAACTATGGGTTATCTCTGTTTCACCTTGTTCTATATAACAAGGTCTGTACTTCAGCGCTTGACTGTTTTTAGAATAAGACTTCTCTGGGCACAAAAATTCCCTGAGGGGAAGCCAACAGACTCAATAGATGTATTCAAATATATTCCTTTTTGTGGTATTACACAAAAAATTGGGATTTTTGACAAGTTGTGTGTAAAAGTTTATCTCATGCCCTAATCATTTCCCAGTAGGACAAGTGGGGGCTTTGCCAAAAAGGAAACAAAGTAATGGGTTCATTGGTATCTTATGCAAAGTAAGAATGTGCTATAAGAAACGACTTGAAGAAAGAGCAACACCACCACGAGTTTTGATGGTTGCAGATTCAGAGGCACCAACAACTTTTGTTGGCTGAATCAAGCAAGCCACTTACCTTCCGTGCTTTCTTTTCACTCCGGCTCTGTTTTGCTTTGCTAACTGGTTCTTCATCTATTTCAGCTGCTGCCGCAAGCTGCCAAGAACCACATACTTTTTTAAAAAAACTGCTGATCATCATGAGAATGTGCACATGCATATTATCACCAAAAATCCTTCAGATTAAAATACAGGGCAAGAGTTTTGCCAGACAACTCATAGTTTGTTTAATTACCCCCAGCTTTTTGCACAACTTCAAATACTGAACTGTTATTTCCGTCCCAACTCAGATCAAATGATCTATGGAGAAGTAGGTTTATTGGATAGTGTCTCTGTCTTTGGAACTTTCCCTGTGTATTCTTCAGAAGAGAAACAAGTTCTGAGTGAAAGTGAGTGAGGTCAAAGATAGGATGACAAACATCACAATCCACAGCATGGAAGTTCCTTATTTACAGTATTAGCTATAACTACAACACTGAAATGTTAAACAAAGCCAACAAAGGTGGAAAAAAAGATAATGGAATGCAAAGGAAGCAGGGCATGATGAAAAACCTAAGAACAGCAACAGCTGTATTTCCACATTCTGGAAAAAAAATATACAGCAAAAACAAATTCAAGAAACTGCCTAGTTAGCATCCATTGTAGTTTATCTCTCTAACTTCTGAAATGTTATGTTCTTCGTATGGTTTATTCAAAAGGGAAACACCCACTTTTCAAAATATATTACGTATACAGGATACTCTTCCCCTGGTTTCATGTTTGGAAATTGTAGCATACCAATTTTAGATACATATACATTGTATTCACCATTTCTCTAATTAGTATAGACAATATGGATTAAAATTGTGTTACAACCATAGCATAAACTAGAATGTGCACTAATGTGCAAAACTAATTATTGCAAATCAGGGTATAAAACTTTTTTTTAAGTTGAGGTCTGCACATTGCCTTTGAACTGTATGTTGGAAGATGGATACAATGAAAGCTAGTTGTTAGGACAAAAACTAACAAGTTCCACTGAGCTGATCATAGCTAGCATTTCATAAATCCCACCTCCATTCTAGGTAGGAGGTGATACATGAGAAGAATTGAAATGTAGAATGAGTAAGCATTACCCAAGCCTGATGGTGATATTGCTAATTTTGACTGGGTAGCTGTTCATTTTTAAAAATATTTCATGTTATTTTTAAAGAGTAGTGGAAAATGTGAGCATCTCAGCAGATGAGAGTCCATCAAAGATAGCTATCATCTGACCAGGATATTCAAGAACATCTATCATTAATATAGGGGATAAGTACCTTAGGAAGAAAAGCTCAATTGCGGTGTGCCATTGTAACAGTATCAGCTCCTTATGCATTTACTAATTTTCTTGGTATTAATAAAAATCACAATGTGGTGGCTAATTTTCGAGAGTGTCAGGGCTACACACCCAGGATTTAGGGAGTGGTGTTTACATGCAGCCTACATCTCAAGTTATGTTCACCTGTTGTAATGGATATCTTGAGCATTGTGGTATTCGATCTTACCTAACTAGATTATGTATTCACAATTGCTGTGTGAGTTTTTTGAGGTTGAAATATACTTACTTTTACAGCCCTGCCCAAGCATATGAAATACAGTTTATGGTGTTCTTCTTTCCCTTTCTCACCTGCGCCTGCTGTGTGGTGGCTTGCGTGGAGTCCTGTTCTTCAAGTTCTGGCACTGATTCATCGCTGTCGGATTCTGTTCCAGAACCTACAGAAATCAATATGCATAATTTCTTCCAACTTAGTCTCTTTTGGGTGTGGCAGGCAGGCCCAAGCAAAACATGCAGAGCTTTGCTGCTTGGTTATGAAGAAACCTTCATTCTTTTATTGTGCCAATACTGTGAAAAAATACTTTGAAGCCAGCATACTTCAAAAAGTCTGGTAGTAAAAGAACATATCTTCAACATTCTCCACAAACATAAAAAATACATAGACAACTAAATTCTGAAATGGCAGTGATTTAATATAATAGTGGTTTAACTTATGTGGCAATAGGACTTGGGAGTTTCTCTTTACTGAAACAAGGTTCCCAGGAAGAACAAGTTTCTTAGAACAAGGTGTTGATCACATTCTCAGGGTAAGGATATTGTTTGATTTAACTTAATTAACTTAAGTGCTTAAAAAGAAAAGAACATGAGTTTCATTCTGGCATAATTTGGCCCATGATTGGAGACTAGAAATATGCTATGGACCTGAACGCTTTTCCTCATTATACATAGATTCCCTTCATTTTCATAGTTTTTGAAACGTAGGGTTTCGCATGATGTGTACATAGGACAAATAACAGCTAGCCCCAATTAAGACTGCTTTAAAGTGAATTCAGACATCACACTAATCCATGTTTTAATTATGAGTTATTGTTCAAAGTGTCCTGAAGCAGCTGGGTACACAGAAGCCAAAGAAATACCTGTTTAGTGTATAATATGTCATTCAGAAGTATGGTTTAAATTTGTTTTAGCAAACTAGTTATCCTGCATCAAAGAACAAAGGAACGTGAGCAAGGGAAAGTAAGATGAAGAAAGACTGCTCAAGTTCCTGGCATCTTTCCAAGGTTTTAAAGCAACCAAATTTAAGAAAGACATTTGCAAGGACTAAAGTGCACACTTTATTCTCTTAAAAAATAAAAGTACTTTTAAATCATGTAATAGTTTACATTTGTAACTTTCAGTGATAACTTCAAGACAATCCTCCCCACCACCATTATATGACTGCCATCTCTGGATGCAAGTTTCAGTGAACTGCTAGCTCACATGCCTTAACACCTGTGTGACTGCAATATAAGAAGGGAATAAATGTGATTACTGACAAGCAAGCATATTCAGGGCAGTTTTTCTGGAACAAGCACAACTGATGTCCCTGTCTAATACTACATTAATTCCAGATTATTCTAAATCCTGACACCTTTACTCCAAATTGCATATGCATATTATCACATTTCAGTGATTAGAAACTGGACAAAGCACCATTTCTACTTCTCTAACAGACTACACATGAATTTAACACACAGCATATGCAAGTATTTAACAGAGAGCTTCCTATTTATATACACCCATCCAAAATGCAGTTGCAAATATAAACACTGAACAATAAACTGAAGGACATCAACATTAGATCACAAATTCTTCTATAATGAGGGTAAAATATCACCTCATAGCACAGAACATTTCATGAACTGCAATGAACAAAATCTACTGGATATGCAACCACAGGCAAAACATTGGAAACAAAAAAGCAGGCTGAAATGACAGTGTGTCTTTGAAAACAAAGAGGTGATTACAGTTTCTAGGTTAGTTTTCTTCCAGAGGTATCAGCTCAGACAAGGCTTATGACACATCTATTAAACACACACATCATGCCCTGTGATTCAATGTTCACATTAGTAGTGTATGTTCTTAAACATAAATCACGAATCACGGTGTGCACAACAAACTTCAACTATGTTAACTTAATCTAGGTTTATTCTGACTTAGTAAATTTTAAATCCTAAATGGCATTTTTCTAGTCTAACAGTTAAAGCAGAGGGAATTCACACTCCATGCCTGTACAGCTAAGTTAGTATTCAGTGAGTGGCCTTTGATATCCATGCACACAGCAAACTGAAGAGGCAAAAATACCCTTGTCATTCTTCAGGAAAGGCTGTTTGACAGGAGGAGGTGGTAAAGGAGCAGTTGCTGGAACCTCAGCAAGGGGCACAGCTGTCTTAGGAGAGAAGCCCACCAGGACTGGCTGCAGAGGTGACTCCTCAACTTGTACCTCTGGAGGGATCAAGGGTGGCAGCTCGTCGTCTTCAAAGGTAGTAGAGATAGGGCTGGGGGAAACTTCAGGTGCTAAACCAGGTGCAGGTGCAACAGGGAATGGCTTGGGAAGCACAGAGGAAGACTCTAGCTTTTTCACAGGGGTAGAAGCAGAGGGTGCAGGAGAAGCTGGCTGAGTGAGGCTGCTTGCAATAGGAGAAGAAACAGAAGGGTCAGCCGGTGCAAGGGGCAAAGGTGCCATTTTCTGGGGAGGCAATGCCTCCCCAGTTGAAATGGAAACCTGGCTCATGTCTAAGGCCGAGACAGTGGAACTAACCGGGACAGGGGGAAATTTGGGGCTAGAGACAGGACTAAGAGTTAATGGACTAGAAAATGCTGCTGCAGGGGAAATGGGAGGAGTCACTGCAGAAGACAGAGGCACAATGCCAGGAGAAGGGATTACAGAGGCTACAAGGTCAGGAGAGGAAAGTGGTTTAGGAAAAGCAGCAGGAGTTCCAGGAATGGTTCCTGCTGCACGCACCTCAGAGGGTACTGGCTGAGAAATTGCCATTGTTGGGCCTACAGGAGAAGTTATCGGGGCAGGGACAGCTACTGTCACTGGAACTGAGG
Organism: Laticauda laticaudata; assembly: GCA_004320025.1. Taxonomy (NCBI): domain Eukaryota; kingdom Metazoa; phylum Chordata; class Lepidosauria; order Squamata; family Elapidae; genus Laticauda; species Laticauda laticaudata. The sequence continues at coordinate 37,977 of BHFT01030379.1, read as the reverse complement.
CAGTCTCTGCTACAACTATAGGTGACACCTGATGTTCTGGAGGAGGTACTTCAGAAGCTGCTACTGGATGGGAGACAGGTGCCAATGAGCTAGGAGTAAACCCTTCAGCCACAGGAAGGGCTGTGGATCCAGAAATAGGTGCAGGAGTACAGGAAGTAGCTGTTGCAGGACTAGAAACATACTCTGTCATAGACAAAGAGCTAGAAGCAAGTTCAGAAGTTGAAAATGAAGACTTCATAGCAGATGTTGGTGAGACAAGAGCAGGGTCTACTACAGCTACAAGGCCAGAAACAGCTGCAGGCTGAGAAACAGTTATCCCTGGAGTTACAGAAGCAGATAGTGAAGGAGCAGGTGCTGGTTCCAAAATAGATGGAACTATCTTGGAGGCAGGTGGTGAAGGGCCTGTGGGAGGACTAGGAACAGGGGCTGAAAGGAGAGCAGATTCCACAGGGGGTCCTCTAGGAGCCACGGGACTAGAAACAGTTTTCACAGGTTTCCCTTTGGGTTGTCCCGGAACAGAGATTAGTCCTGCTGCTGTAGCAGAAGGGGAAATGGGCTCAGGAATAGGCACCGTGGATTTCATTGGGGGTGATGAAGGAAGCAAAGGTGTAAGAAGAGAGCCTGATGAGGACACAGGATCTGAAGAAATTTCTGAAGGGGAGGCTGGTTTTACAGAAGAAAGTACCGTACTCAGTTCTTTAGACTTGGACACTACCGTGCCCGGTGAAATAGAGTCAGAAATAGGAGCTAAAGTGGGACTCCCTGACTCTGAAGAAAATGGCACTGGACTAGAAGGGCTTATTGGGATTCCAGAAGGGGCTACAGACCCAGAAGCAGGCTTCGTTATTGGACCTGCTCGGGTTATAGCATCAGCAGAATATTCTGAAGGAGAAGAAAGTTTTACAGAGGACTTGGCAGGAGCCACCTGTTTAGAAGCCAGCATTGCCTTGTCTAGAGAAGCAGTTACAGAGTCAGAATCAGGAACAGGTGCCAAAATAGGAGTTTGTATCTGGGAAGAAACAGATAGTGGACCAGACACAGGGCATACTTCTGGAGCTGCAGGACCAGATGTCAATTTCACAGCTGGTAGAGAACCAGAAACAGGTTTGCTAGGAGAACTTTCAGTTAACGATGGTGTAGGAGCAGGCTTTGCTGGGGATGTGATGCCGGATTCAGGAGCAGAAGTAGACTCTGCAGGTGGTATTGCAGGAGAAGGCTTTGCTGGAGACAAAGGATCAGCCCCAGAAACTTTAGGAAAGGAAGCTGGGATCTCAGAACTGGAAATAGGTGCCAAAGGAATCACAGGATGATATGCAGATTCTGTAGGTGACACTGCAGGACATCCCGGAATTGATACAGGCATTGGAGAAATGATGGGACCGGGAACAGTCATAGAATCAGGAAGAGATGGAACAGAACTGATGGGTATGGAAGGCTGGCGCGGGGGAAGAGAGGATGAAATGTGAGGCACTGGATCGAGGGTAGGGGTTGCAGTGTTAAGGACAGAAAGTGTTGGTGATAAGGCAGGAGCATCTGCAGAATTTGGAGGGAAAGGAGTTGAACTGGAGGGTGAAGCCACAGTCGTGGTAGCTGGAACTTCAGCGGGGATGGGAGCTGTAGCCATAGGAGGAGATACAGGAACAATTGGGAGAATGAAAGAAGTTGGGACAGGAGATGATGGAATTGGAGAAACTGAGGCTGCAGAAGTTGTCGCTGATGGGCTTGTAGGAGATGTTGATGGAGCAGAAGTAAGAGATTCAGAGGAAATTACTGAGGCTGGGGGAGAAGCTATAGGCTCTAAAGGTAGGGATATACCAATAGGTGCAACACCAGCTATAATTGGTGGCTTCACGGGAGAAAGGGTCTGAGGTAGCATAACTGAGTCAGCAGAAGACAAGGCAGCATCAGGAGTGGCTTGTACCAAAGAGACAGAGGTAACCAGTTCTGGTGGAGTAAAGGGACAGAGGCTAGCAAGGGGAGAGTTAGCATCATGGCAGGAAGAGGAAAAGTGGAGGGGGCTATAAATAGAAGAGGTGGAAACAGCTGCTAAAGGAGAAAAAGTAAATCAGCATTGGAAAAAGAACATGTAGGAAGAAAAATTAGGTTAGCTATAAAGTCTCCCACATGAAAGTGCAATTTCTTGTAGGGGAGAAATTATTACAGCTACTTCCAGAAAAAAAACCTTTTTCCTCTCATCCCAAGCAACTTTTCTTGGACACTTATTAATTTTTAGCCATTATATCATTGGCTTGCTCTTGTGTATTGTATTGTATTACTATTTTTATAAAAAATGCTACTATATTTTAGTGTAGTCCAATTTGGCAGCATGCACATTTGATGAATAAAACAAAACTGTCTTTGAGGTCATAACACTTCAGACTCAACATTTCCCATGAAGACACACATAGAATTAAGCACTCAAAAAGTATAATTTTCTTTTGAGTTGAACTCATTTCCTAGTAATTTTAGAGACATATCCATGTAATTCTTTCTTTTGATATCACTTTCTCATTCTAGCCATTTCCCACAGTTTCCCACCCAACTTAGTTTTTTGAAATCAGCCAAAATCAGCTCGATGCTGCCAAACAGCCATGCAAACTACTACCATATACCATAGCTAAGCTATTCAGGTAGTTGTTGATTAACAAAAGCTTAATTCTGCATCTCTTCAAATTTGCGTACAGTCTTGAAAAAGTAGATTACAACCGGTCCTTAAGATTATGGCCATTGTAGCATCCTCAGTCATGATCATGACTTGGGCATTTTGAAACTGGTGGGCATCTAAAATGTTCACAGCATCCCATGGTCCTGGTATTGCCATTTGTGGCTCTTAATGGTATACTTTCTTACTGAAAAGTCAATGGGGAAGCAGGCAGTAAGCTGCAAGTTGTGGTCATGTAACGTCAGGCTTAACTTCCTTGGGCAGTTTGCTTAATGACTGCAGTGAACTGTATAAGTTGTAAGTTGGGTAGAGTCATGTAAAGTTTCACTTCGCCACATATCTTAGTGCTGGAATTGTCAGTCCCAATTTCAAACATTACATGAGGATTAATTGTAGTTATCACTATTGGCACAAATGAATCTTGCCATAGTAACATGTGCTAGTGGTCTTTTCTTCTATCGCTTTCATTTTAAGACAGTAAAACTGTTAGTTCAGGAAACAAGTCGCAGCATTGAAGCATTCAATCTTCTAGGGTGCACTGGAATTTGGAAACTTTTGCCATCTATTTTAATGATGGAAGCCTCTGTGATTTAAAATCAAGTTTACTGCAGAAGCCCCAAGTAAGTCAATTCATACTATAACAATGTGAAGCATCCTCATTTCAGGCAAAACATTACAATCTATGAACCAGGGCATTTGATAAGCTAAACAAAGAACAGAACCTGAACATAGTTTTGGAGCCTGGCCTTCAAGTGCAGTGTCAACTACCATCCACTTTCATCAGATTGTATGCCATATTAAAATAACTGTATTAGTCCATCACTATAAATATACTGTTTAAGATGGCATATGCTAATATTAAGAACAAATACCTGATGCTAGAATGGGAGGCTGAGAATAGACTGGAGGTGCTTCAGCAGCACCAGGAAAAGTAGCAGGAATGGCAGATGCTGAATGAGCAAAATCAAAAAGTTATTAAATAGCACATCAATAAAACAGGAGCTAGAACAATTGAGAAGACTCTATTCTTTCAACTCAATTAATACAACCAATAAGACCCCCAGAATTAAAGGACTTTGGATCAATTTCATGGAAGTTGTGAGGATCCAAGGCTATTAGTTTTGATGGCACTGTAAATGCCTCTGAAGTCAATCTATTGAGAGACAGTGGGCTTCCTTCTAATAGTTGGTTGATTTTGAAAACAGATTGCCACTTGCCTATTGCCACTTGCAACAGAAAAGTAAATAATTGCATTAGTCATCTGCAGTCCCTTGGGTGAAATTATTCAGAAAAAAAACAGAGGTAAATATATGTATGTATGTATGCTGTTCAGCTTCCTTCGGGTTTATTAGTCCCACTCATTGTAGTTGTGCTTTTAAAGTTGTAGCAACTTTGGCAGAATTTCGTCTGCCATCACTCAGCTTTTTGATATGAGTTTGTCTTAGTGGTATATGGATGCTCAACGTATATATACTGCACATATATTTGTTTTTATTAAGTTTTTCGCGTGTACTTAACTATGATGCAGTTTCAGCTTCCTTTACAAACTCCATCAGAAGCGCTGATAGATGGCATGATGAGATTCTGCTGAAACGTTGCTACATACGTTTAAAAGCACAAATTGACGTGGGATTAATACCCGAAAGGAAGCTGAACCTGCTGATGCTGTGTATGTGTAATGTGTGTGTATGTATATATATATATAATTATATTACACACACACAACACACATATATATATGCATGCATATATGCATATATATATCATTTTGTAGTTTTGCGGGTATTTTCATGTGTGCTGTTCAGCTTTCTTCTGCGATTATTGCTACAACTTAAAAGCCTACACTGAACATGGGGTAAATCTCGAGGAGAAATGAATTGTGTTGTGTGTTGTTGACGGTGTGAGGTGTGCGCTGTCTTCATACTTCCCACCTTCTAGGTATTATCCACGACGTCATTGTAGTGCTTAAATGTGTAGCAATGTTTCAGCAGATCTCATTCTGCCATCAATCAGGCTTCTGATATGATTTGTATGCTGAAACGTTTGCTACAACTTTACAAAAGCAACATACAATGACGATGGGATAATACCGAAGGAAGATGAACAGGCACAATGTAAGTACCCTCGAAGCCTTAATATCTTTATATATTATATATATATATATATATGATATTATATATACTATGTATGTATATATGTATATATAATATATTGCTAATTTGTGAACACACACACACCACATATATAATGTGTGTGTGTACACATATATAGGGGATATGTATATGTATACATATGGTGTGTGTGTGTATTTGTTTGATTGCATGGGACAAGAAATCTCTTGTGACTTAAGAGCTCTAGTATCTTCAAATCTTCCTCTATTTTATTTGACTTATTAATAGAAATATGGCTACTCAACTCATAATGACTCCAGATGGCTTACACAAGTAAAATCCCAAATACAAAACCCAATATACATTACATTGGATTGCCTTTTTCAAACTAAGGCAAAAAAAGAAGAAAATAGTTTTATGAGGACTTGCAATTTCATTTAAAAAAATAATACAATCAAGAATCTTTTATTCCTTTATCTAGACCAGGGGTCTTCAAACTTGACAGCTTTAAGACTTGTGGACTTCAGCTCCCAGAATTCCTCCTCCAGTCATGTTAACTCAGGAATTCTGGGTGTTGAAGTTCACAAGTCTTAAACTTGCTAAACTTGATATGGACTAATGAGTCAGCTGAGCAAAATCTTTTGATAGTGTAATGATTCTAACAGCATGAGTTGGGATGACAACAGGACTGGAATGACATTCAGAATTCAAGGTAAATATAGCAAAGGAGTGATGTAATAGCTATAAGCATGTGCTCAGACTAAATCAGTATGGAAACCAAATCTATGAAACTCAATCCTTTTCTATCTTGAACCTTATGCCTTTTGGCTCCTTGCACTTAAAGCCTGTATCTTAATTCAAAATATTCCAGAAAAAAGGCTGGAATCCACAAGTTGGAAGGGATTAGCCTCAACCTTGTCATAACTGACTGTTTTATAAACTATGAACTCATCTGGTCTTAATCCTATATTTTTCCATTAGGCAAATATAAGGGAGAAGGCAAAAATGCACACTTAATTGCTCCTTAACTTCTCATTTCATAAGGAAAACAGTCACATTTAAAGCAGGGATGTCAAACTTTATTTCACTGAGGGCCACAGTTGGAGGCCTGGGGTGGGCATAGCCAGCTTGACATCACTCATGTCAGGAGTGCCTGTGGAGGCCCGAGCACTCTGCCAGCGAAAACAGGCTCCCAGGCTCCATTTTTGACTGCGACAGCCTCCTGTAACCATCTGCCAGTAAAAATGGAGCTGACAAGAGGCACCGCAGGCTGGTCATTTGCTTTTTCCAGGGTGGCCCCATGGGCCAGATCTAAGCACCCTGCAGGCTGGATCTGGCCCCCAGGTCTTGAGTTTGATACCCCTACATTAAAAGATTAGTGCTTCATGTCAATTCCTGCGTACCAAATCTTAGCAAAACTGGTGCAGCAGTTATAACACATGATCATAAGAGAATTGAACATATATTCCAAAATAAAGAGTAAAAAAAGTTCTGGAACAAGGTAGCAAAGCAGCCCAGGATACAATCAGAAAGTGATAAGGTTCATCTTAGTAAGTAGAACTATGAGTCTAGCATTCATCTGAAATTATTGATGCTTCCACCATTAGAAACATTTTAGAAAAGATTAAGACACATTTCATCTGACTTTCCAAATAAAATGCCTATCGGAAATGACAGAAGGCAAACCTAGTACAAATAGTCCTGGACTTACGAGTTGCTTAGCAACTATTTGAAAGTACAATGGACTTTTCCCCAAGGTTTTGAGTCAAGGACACAAAAAGGTACTTGTGACATGGATTCAAAGTTCCTATGGCTGCCCCATCATGCGACCTCATTTTGGGTGCTAGCCCGCATTGCTATTGGCAGTCCTGCAATCACATGACCATGATTTATTACTTTTTTTTTTTTTGCCAGACACTGGGTATTTACTTCTAGCAAAAATGCTCATTGGGGACAATGGATTTGCTTAATGACCATGAATTCACTTAATGATTATGGTGATTCCTTTAATGCCTGCTGCAAAACATGATTTAAAATTGGGTTAGTCATGTGATGATCCATTTAATGACGGGCACAACTTATGGAAGTAATTCCGGGCTTTCGGTTATGACTCAAGGACTATTTGTAACACTTTAGGAAAGGATCAAACTGAGCAGCTGAAGAGAGTCTAGTTGTTTTTTCAAATTTATGTGGTTTAATCAAGAAAGAGGGAGAATCAAATCTAAGGCATCAGATTAAACACAGCTGGCATTTCAGAAACACTGATGTGTTACAGTGCTTTTCTTTCATTTTAAGTCAGATGCGTGTGTGGCAATTCTAGTCTGCTGCTTTAACTTCAAACCTACCTGAACACTCTAAAGCAGTCCCAGCCTGAGAATCCTTGCCTCCTGCCCCAGGATTCTTGGCATCAACTGGTTTGTTCATCATTTCCATGGGAGCCCCAGGAGCTGGAGCTACAACAATAGTTTTAACCGTTCATAAATCCTACAAGACCACTATGTATGTTTTTTAAGGTCAGCTGCTCAAGTGGAAATATATCCAATCATGCAGAAAGATGTGAGTTAAACTCAGTTGCAAAAGACAAAAAGCACAGGAATTAAAAAAAACACGACAGAAAATGTCAATTTTGTTTATATTAGAAATGAATTTAACAAATCAAATCATCTTTCTAATCAAATTAGTGCCATTTTACTGGCAGATTTGAAGTAATTAAATGCCTACCTTCATGGTTTCCTCAGATTGTGATAAGAAGTTTACATGCACTCATTTGAACTCTTGGTTAACAGTAGCTGCTGAATGTTAGTAATGATGCATCAAAAGCCAATCTAGATAAACTCATGGTGCATTAGCAGGCATGAATATAACCTTCATAGGAAAAAAGCCAGTAAAGGATAACTTCTTAAAAAATGAGTTGTCAGAAACTGTTTAATATAATATATACTGAAAATCAAAGTAGCTTGTTTAGATTTGAATTGTCAGCTAGAAATCCATTTTGGATTTAAAATATTTTCTCCCGGACTAGAAACAAGACAGTTTAAAATGGGTCTTTACCAATCTCATAATTACTGGCCAGTTTACAAGCTTTGATAAGTAAATCTGAAGCAATTGGAATATGGTAGAGACAAATTGTGAATGCAGATGGTCCTTGTTTGGTGACTGCCTCATTTAGTGACCATTCTCAGCTAAAATGATTAAAAACTTTAGAACCAATCCTTGCATTTTTATCTTTGCAGATCTGTAAAGCAAAGCGAAGCCGAAGATTATAAGCAGAGTCATAGTTACTTAGCAACTGTTTCGCTTAATAACCAAGTTGCCAGTCCCAACTCTAGTTGCTAAAAAAACTGATAGGTCCCCTAATCCAGTGATCCCCTGCCTTTTGGCACAGGGACCAGTTTCATGGAAGACAATTTTTCCAGACTGGGGAGGGGGAGTAAAGGAGCAGATAACCTAGATCCCACGTGTGCAGTTTTGCTTACCTGCTGCTCACCTCCAGCTGTGTAGCACAGTTCCTACCGGTTCTACAGCCCTGGGCCCTGCCTTTAATCTCTCCCCTGTTCTCAGTACTTGAATGTTCTAGACATTCTGTTTCCACTCTAGAAAAAGGTTCACTGCATCTTTCTCCTATAATGGAGGTCAGATAGTTTTCTGGGATGGAAGACCATCTGAGGCTGTGGGCATGAGCCAATAATCCTTGCTGGAAACTATTTTCTGCATTTATTTATTTATTGGCCAAATGATCGTTTTGATGAACTGTAAGTACTGGGCAAGTACTTCCAGAATTAACTGAAGGTTTGATCATGGCCATTCATAGACAGATAGCAGAGAAAATTTCCTTAAAAATATCTTGGTGTGAGATTGGCAAAGAGCTCTTCATTGCTCTCTGGTGCTAGAGCTGAAGAGAGGGACAACTCCTACATGCAGAGGGTTTGGCTACATTACCTTGTTGAAGTCCACATGTAGGAAAGGCAAGACCTGGAAATAAAATCTGATGTAGTAGAGCTTCCCTTCATTTTGGGATCAGCAGTAGAAAGCTTCCCATGTGAATTCATGTTTGTAGATTGTAGAAAGTAACTTGGATTTTAAATGTCAACTCATAAAACATATCGTATACACGTTTTATAGTTGTCAACAGAAAGAAGGGGGGAATTTCAAAGAGCAGGCAGGAGTGTGGAATCGAAAGTACATTCCATTCATATTTTCTTCAAAGACTGATTAGATTGATTGAAGCTTCTGTCGTGCAAAAACCTAATTGGAGAGCATGATTGGTGACTCTTGGCTATGGACATGTTTCACTGGATGATACACCCAGAGGGGTGTGGGGAAAAGTAGGGTCAAGGGTGACAGTGAATCACTTATCTCACAGTTGGTTGCACCCAGGCAAATGCTGGAATGTTAACTGCTGATAAACCCTCTTTAGTTTTGGGAGTGTGGTTCAAGACTCATGATTTAATTGGGGTAACTGCTGGAATCCTGACACTATAATAGTATTTTGTAACTATTTCTGGGTTGGTGAGATAAATCCAATCTCCTGGCACATAATTGTCCCCCTTAATTTAGTCTAGTGATGTCCAGAAGCTCTTTTTAAGAAACTGATAAGTTGCCTAGATTTAGATTGAAATACAGCATCAGTTTCCTGGTACAGTTGAGTGCTATTAGCATACTCAGTATAATTCTATTCTCCAGTTCTGAACTAGTGTCAGGAGCCTGAGTTAATGGGGATGGGGAAGGTATGAAGCAGGTCTTTGGGCCATGTGGATTTAAAAATGTTTACTGCCCATAATTCCTGAGATAGGGAGCATGAGATGAAGATATTTTGCTTTGCGCTGATGGGATCAGGGGTGGGTTTCTACCGGTTCTGTCTGCCTCTGTAGAGCCGGTAGCTCTGAAGAGCAACAGACATAGAACCGGTTCTATGTCTGCTGCTCTTCAGAGCTACTGGCTCTACAATCAATTCTATGTCTGCTGATGTTTTTGCCCACCACCCACCTGGGCTCTTACCTGACCTTTATTTCCTGATTTTTCAACTTCGTCTGCTGGGTGATGCACAGCTGCAGTTAGAAAAGCAGGAGAAAAGGGCTTCTCTGCACTCAGCATGCTCAGGAGCACAGTGCAGGGAAGCACATCATAAATCACCGAACCGATAGTTAACCCTATCTTATCCCACCCCTGGATGGGAGCTATCAGAACATCCCTTGTTAACTCAACATAATTTGATTGGAAGTGCTGAGGCTGATCTATTACCTGAGTTCTAAACCTCAGTGGTTGAAATTTTCTGATGCCCAGCCCAGAAGCTTGTCTTATTCATAAGCTTTGCTATCTTTTCAGAAGTTCTTTTGGACTGTCTCAGAAGATAGAAGCTTTGAGTTTCCTATTCTTAAACTATTTCTCCTAAGCAATCCATCCTCTTCTCCTGAGGGTGTTGTCTCTGATTCATAAAACCTAGTCAGAGAGCCTATTTTCTCTTCCCGAGAGTCACAACCTGAGAGATGTCTTCACTTTCAGTGGAATTGATAGGTGTCTTTTGACTATGTGGGCTATTTGGTTCTGGAAAGAAATAAGCCTTTACTTCAGGGAAAGGAAATTTCAATAATACATTGATAGAGGCAATTATCTAACCCTGGAGACTGTGAAAATCATAAGTTCCAGGCAGCTGGTTTGGAGGAATTATTTGACACCTGTTGGATGGTCTCTTTTCTTTGCAAGGGAGATCAGATCTCTGGTGTTCAAGATGGTGTCCAAGAACTGTGGGGATATGCTGGTTGAAATATGCTCTTGACTCTTTGATGGTTTAATCATGATTAATACATCCCTCTTTGCCGGGAACTTGAGTAGCAGGTGAATTACCCAGAGATACACATATACTCCCTATGATTTGAAGTTGACTATGATAGTTACTATCTCCTTCATATATATTCTGCGAGCTGACTGGCTAAATGAGAAATTCCCTGATGCTGAAACCCAAGCAACCCAAGCAATGTGGGATAGGTTGGAATGTGTAAATGGACTACCTGTTAACTCTAGCAAGCCTATGGCATACGTTTTTTTTCTAAAGACTCTCTCACTAGCTATGTTTTCCATCTGGAACATGCAGTATTTGATCTGGTATGATATTCTGCTATCCTGTTCTTTTTAGATATGATTAATATAAATTACAAACTCTCTCACCCATATGATCTCTTAAGAGGCCATATGAGTGAGAGCCTGTGATTTAATGATAGCTTATAGCAGCTGTTTTGTTGGTCTATATTAGCAAGGAGAAATGACATTTTTGGGAGGAGTGGGCCTGCTAAACATGTTAGATTATCTTTAGGAATGTTCTAAGAATTCAAAGGTAGAGGCAGTGTTGGCCATTTTGTTATCTAAAGAAGAAGTATAGATCTGCTGGATCAGGTCACCACTATGTTGGCTTAATTCTTTTGAAAATATTAAGCGTGGACTTAGAAAATTAGAAATCAAAATTCTTATTTGGCCTCATAGAAACCTCCAAGGAATCTCCAGACACTATACTGTTGACTACTAGATTAATGTAAGTCTCCAAAAAGCAAATAAAAGGAAAAAGTGTCATCAGGGTTATTCTAGCCATACTACTTTGGAGACATGTCTACTCTCCAGAGGAAGCCAGGATCAGGGGAACTGTCTTCCACAGGAAGTGACATCAGAACCCTTTCTAGCTCTCTGGAATCAGGAGGTATATATCTGTTTCTAATGCCCTTGTTCTAGTGTAGGAGTAGAAACAGGTACTTGCTGGAACAAGGCCCAGAAGAACAATATTTCTGCTTCCCAGAACACTCAATGGAACTCCAAAGTTCCCCTAAGCTTTCAAATCAGACCTGCCACCCTCAGGATAGAAATTATATTAATAATTCAGCACTGGACAATAAAATGATTTTTAGGTTTTATGATAATTGTAAATCCTATGTTTAATTACTGCCACATTACTCTATCAACTAGATCTCCATCTCTTTTTATGGCTCTTTGTTTCTTACATGTTTTAATAAATACATTAACTTATTACAAAAAAGAAATAACAATCCAGTAATGGACAACAGCTCCACGCACGTGTGTATAAAAGCCAAGTCATACATCATGCAATATCCCTTAAGCTTCCAGACAGAAATGTAGCAAATAATGAAATCAAATTATTTGCTATCCAGCATCCAAAATTCCCTCAAGACATATCACTTGAAACATAACAGTGGAGTTCAAAGTTAGTAAATCCAATATAGTAAAAGTATGCATACAACACAGTCAAACACACTAAAGTATAACCAGCATTTTAAAAAAAACTCATAGCACACAATTCTAATCCATCAAAAATGAGGCATATGCTTTGCCAAACTCATGTACAGCCAGGCACAGTATGCTTAATAAATGCCAATCTGAGATTTTTGAAAGGGAGGTCCTGATTTCTTTAGAGTTTAAAAATATGATGGTTATATTTTTCAGAATGAATTAAATATCACTTTTCTTTCCTGAAAAAAATCTCAGACATTTACGAGCAATAGCATTTTAAAACATCCCAATTATTCTCTAAGATAAAGCCAAAATATTAAATTTTAAATATTAAAGTGTCTAACATCCAATGTGTGTTACAATACTAAGACAACACCTCTAATATGTCATTTGATAACTCCAAGAAATAAATATATGAAAAAAAAAATCTAGTAGCTTAGTTGTTGGTATTGTCCATATAATATACTTTTAAAGGGCCTAATGTTTTCGTGACATTCTGGATTTAAGCAAATTAACACACAGCACTTGTGGGGAGTGAAAGGAAAGCTGCTCCAAAATTTCAATGAAAGAGCATTTAGTTCTGGTCTGCAATCATGCAGTTGCTCACTTTAAAAACTTTATATCCAATCCCCCAAACATGTATACAGTAGAACTTCGGATCACAACCGTAATCCGTTCCACGACTGACTCTGCACATGTAAAGGCAAAAAAAAAAAAGGTGCAGAAAGGGAAATCACCACACCTGGGAAAATCGCTGCAGCTATGTTTGGTTACCACCTGAAGATGTGTTCGTGACCATATGCAAACATTTTCTGAAATTTTTGGTTGTCACCTGATTTGGTCATGGACAGAAGCGTTCGCGACCCGAGGTTCCACTGTATAATCATTTCTAATGTTTCCTCATAATTCTTATTTAACCATACAACAGCCCTATAAGGTAAATTTCTATTTTTAATACACTACAGATAAGAGGATGAAATTAACAGATTGTTTCCTTAAGGCTATTGGGCAAATACATGATAGGATGCAGGGAACTCTCTCCAAAAAGGACATCTATGGGTCTCTATGCTAATGGAGAGTGTATTTTAAAGGTAGTTGAATCATCCAAAACACTAACCTGTCTCAGCCTGAGGCTGGGGCAGCTCCTGTTCTGTGGCTGGGACAGTTTCTGTGGCTTCTCCAGGCATTTCTGATAGAAGAACAAAATAAAAGGTAGTTATTTTTCCCTATATCTTTTATATTATAAAATTGTAGAATACAATATAGCCTTAATCTGTTGCAGCCACAATATCCAGGCAAACCACTGACACATAAGAACTTTAGATTTTGTATTAAGATATTAATCCTAAAAAAGCAATGCATTTCTATATTCAGCTAAAAGTTGTAAAATATTTCAAAAATGCTAATCTATTCTTCATTTTTGTCATCTTACAACTGCCTTATTATCTCAGTTAAATAGTCAATGCTTATGATCTAGCAACAAAAAATAAGGTCCAATTATTAATCTGAAGTTATTACTGTGTACTCTGCCAGTCAGAATAGAATAGAATGAATGAACTGCAAGGGACCTTCTAGTCCAGTCACCTGGTCAAGTAGAAGAACCATTTCAGTAAGTGTCTAGACCAGGGGTGTCAAACTTATGCTGTCACGGCTGCATCACATGATATATTGGGACTTTTCCCCCCCCTTCACTAAACCAGGCATGGGAATGGCTAACACGTGAGGCATCCGGCCTGTGGATTGGGAGTTTGACAGTCCCAGTCTGGACTCTTTTAAAAACATCCAGTGATGGAGCATTCACAATCTCTGGAGGCAAACTGTTCCACTTGGTTAATTGTCCTCACTGTGAGGAAGTTTCTCCTTAATTTCAGGTTGCTTCTCTCTCTCTTTGATTAGTTTCCAACCATTGTTTCTTGTCCTGCCCTCCGGTGCTTTGGAGAATAATTTGACCCACTCTGCTTTGTGGCAGGCCCCCCCCCCCCCCNCCACTCTGCTTTGTGGCAGCCCCCCCCCCCCAGTACTTAAATACTGTTATCATGTCACTCCTAATTATTCTTTTCTTTAGAATAGCCAAACCCAACCCTGCAGCAATTCTTCAGATGTTTTAGTCTCCAGGTCTTTGATTATCTTAGTTGCTCTTCTCTGAACTTTTTCCAGAGACTCAACAACTTTTTGGTAGTACAATGATCAAAAATGATTCCAGTCCTCCAGGTGTGGTCTTACTAGGATTTTTATAAAGCAGTACTAATACTCCACATGATCTTGATTCTACACCTCTGTTTATACAACCTCGGATTGTGTTAGCTTTTTTGGCTGCACCGAACACAAGCATCCATAGCCAAGTTTCATGACTAGATATTGCTCATACTTTAAAAAAAAGCCTTTATACCCACAACTACCCCTTCCCTAATGAAGCTTGGTTCTCATTTAGGAAACCTCCTTGTTTTTAATTCTATCACACCTCCATCAGTGTGTACCTTCCACACATCTTTTCCCAAGCCAACATCCCTTTGCATGCCACTTCAATCAAAAGGATGGGCTGACCAAGGAAGGGACAATTTCAGTATTCTCTCCCTTTCCACTAAATATGCGATGCCTGCGTGTTGACGTTACCGCCACCACCATTATCGCACTTGCAGTCCTGCAAGTTTTATTCCTAATTTTTTAACAGCAAGGAGTTCATTCACTCTCCTGGCAAATGATGTCCCGTCACCCGACTTGATCACTTCTGCAGAAAATCTAGGCCGGAGGTCTCCAAACTCGGCAACTTTTAACACCTGTGGATTTCAACTCCCAGAATTCTCCAGCCAGCTTTGCTGGGAGTTGAAGTCCACACGTCTTAAAAGTTGCCAAGTTTGGGGGGGGGGGGG
>BHFT01030379.1:0-14162 GCA_004320025.1 Laticauda laticaudata | reverse complement strand
TTTTTTTTTTTTTTTAAACAGAGAAGGGACCACTCCGGAGGTATCAGGCCAATTTTCATCTGGTCAAGAGATTACAGAAACTAAAGGACATCTATCTCTGCCATGTTAGGAAAGCTGATTTATTGGAAGTAAAATGGAACTGAACAGCCTGACTTTTATGTATTACATCAGGTGACTGCATTCTATTTTCTCTGATTTTAAATTATGGACATTTTTTTTACTGTAACATGACACTAGCTTAGCAAAGTTTGCCACTAACAGCATTTATCAGCATGTGGACCTCCATTTTTTTTCTGTATATATAAAGTTTTATGACTCATTCAAACAATTTCAATAAGGATGATGTTATCTGAAAGCTTCAGTTTGCAATGTTCTATGTTTTGATTTGATAAATACCAGACAGTTTTACTTCAAAAAAGTGAAACTCACATAGCATTGAGGTAAAATCCATTTAAAAGTGGGCTGCTTTAGCTTTTTGGTGAAATAGATGGTAAAAATAAGATCTACGGGCAATCTTTGGCAAATGAGCATTTGTTCATGACTATTTGAAATTACAATGGTGTTATGATCAGTCCCCAGGAATTCCCAGAATTCTTGCTGTCATGTGACCACAATTTGGGCACCCGGCAACAGGTTTGCACTTACAACTAGTTGCACACCATTTACAACTTTCCCTGCTAGCTTCCTCAGAAAATCAATGGAGAAGCCAGCAGGGAAGGCCACAAGTCACTTGGGTAAGCTTCCTTGACCAGTGCAGCCCACTTCAGCTGCTCTCTGCTTGTGCTGGCCGCCTGTGCACACCTGCGTATCCTCCCCAATTTTCCCCATGCCTCCTTCACATCTGACACAACAGACACCATGTGTCTTTTGTACTTCCTCAGCTGATAGACCTCCCCCCAACCTCCCCAGCAACAGCCACGTACCTGCCTGCCTGCCTGGGACTTGCAACTTCCTTCTGGCCTTTCCATTAACTTTTGTTTTGGTAAGTGGCTAGGAAGTTGCCTCACCTAATGACCTTGGGATTTAGTTAACAATGGTAACTGGGACAGCAGGGATTGTTGTTGCTAAGCAATGCTAACACACTTCATAACTGCACTGCTTAGCTTTGAAAATTCTGGTCCCAGCTGCCATTGTGAATTGAGGATTACCCTAAATTCTTAAAAACCAAACTGCTTGATACTTTGTCAAATTAAGCATGAATGTGTATGTTACATACAATATTCTGCAATATGAACCCCTATTGTTTCCTCTTTGACAAATGTGTATCCCACTGATTACACTCCCATGCTATGCAAAACCAAATATTTATTTTATGTTGTGCTCAGCTGATAGAATCTGAATGGATAAGAACACTTTTATCACCTCTTCTTCAGCAGGAAAACCTTTTTGACTTTGTCAAATGTAAGTGGCTGATTCGTGCAGAAATCTAGCAATACAGTCAAAAGTTCTACTGTATTTGAATACAATTATTTGGCCACATGAAACTGCCCTGTGATAATGCAACATGTCTTCAAAATATCAGAAATCCATCTGCATGTCTTTAAAGAAAAAAAAAAGGAAAATTAATTTTAAACACAATTAAGGCATACTGTGAAGATACTTAATATGTTATACAACTAATTATATTAACTACCTCCAAACCGCAGAGGTATTAATTACAATTTCTTTCCTGCATGGGTATACAAGTGGCAACTGATAGGAGTTGTAGTCCAACATACCTGGAAAGGCTGTTTCAGATACAGTTAGTCCTTGACTTACAACCATAATTGAGTCCAGAATTTCTATTTTTAAGTGAGAGATTTGTGAGGTGGGTTTTGCCCTATTTTATGACCTTTTTTGCCTCAGATGTTAAGTGAATCACTGCAGTTGATAAACCTGGTTGTGAAGTTAATCTGGCTTCCCCGTGGATTTTGCTTGTCAGAAGGTCGCAAAAGGTGATCACATGAGCTTGGGACATAGCAATGGTCATTATCATGAACCAGTTGCCAAGCATCTGAATTTTGATCACAGACAAAGGTCATAACTGAAAAACCATCATAAATCACATTTTCAATGCTATTATAATATTAAATGGTTACTAAATGAATTGTAAGTTGAGGACTAGCTGTGGTTGTTAATATTGAAGGTAGTGGAAGGGGGAGGTATATTCTGCAAAAGTTTTCATCTTTAAAGTTGAAAACAAATTATTTGGAAATATCTATAATTTCCTCACAATAGGCAATAAGTGGCAACCAGAGTGTATTTAGGTATAAGTACTTATCACATGAAGCCAAAATTATTGTGCAATATTTTGGATTAAATTTTTTAAAAATGTTTACAACTCTTTAAAGCAGACCCATCCTCCTGGCCTAGTATAGCTGCCCTCTCTTGATGATTTATTCAATTATCCAAATGTTCTGAGCTAACATGATAACACTGAATCATGAACTGATCATATAATTTATACAATGCACACAGCTACAAAACTGCCTTTTTTTTTCAATGTCATGCATCAACAGGCTAAGAATTTCTATCCCAGGTAACCTCAAGTCGACATCCTTGCTCTATAATACATAATACAACATTTCCTGATATTGTACCCAGCTCACAACCTGAAGTAAGAATAGAACAAAATAGAATTCTTTATTGGTCAAGTATGATTGGACACACAAGGAATTGTCCTAGATTGCTTAACTATTTCATTAAAGAAGCCATCGTTGCACGATTCCCACATCCTACCATTTACGAAATACAATGCCGAGTGAAAAAAGGTTACTTTATATTTAATGTAACATTTGAATTTAGCTTCTCTCTGTTAACAAAAGCCAAAAACGAAGAGAAAAAAACACTTTATGTTTTGTATCAAGTTATGTCACTGCCCATGTCACCATGACACTGATGTCACTGAAACAATTTTGGGAGGGGAAGTTGGAGTTGGCATCCTTCTGAAGTAAGCCCTTACCTCTATTTTTCAAACGTTGTCCCTCATAAGATTTCTCCATTTCTTCTAAGAACTGTTCGAAGACTTTCACATATGGAGCTAGACTGGTTTTCTTATAATCTGTTTAAAAAAAGATTGGGAGAGAGGAGAAAAGACTCATTTTATTTTCAAATTTTAAAATCACAATTATTTAAGCAGATGCAAGGCATTTAGTTAGGCTCCCAGTTGTCCATTTGCTCCCATCAATATGAAAAAGATTTGCTTTTCTGGGAAGTGTGTGAAGGATAAACATTTAATGAAGGCTTTGTTATAAAAATAAATAATAGTAATAAGCAGCATAGCAAGACAGATGGTTAATTGAGATGTATCAGTTTTCTGAAATGTTTACAAATAGAAAAATATGAAATAATTAGAATTAAATCTGGCATGTCCTTGGGGTCAAATCAAGAATGCATAAAGCATCTGACCTGGAAGTGAGGTTAATCTCTCACAAAAGATGTCCAAAGGTGCTTTTCCAAAAGGCAACTGGACTTTCTTATTTTTTCTTTGAAAAAGAATGCTGACTTTGGCAACACATATACTAAAATTGGAACAATACAGAGAAGACTAGCATGGCCCCTGTGCAAGGATGACACAGAAATTCATGAAGTATTATGTATCATTTTCAAAGAAAAAAATACCCAAGAAAGTCTGGTTGTCTTTTGGAAAAAGCACCTTTGGACAGCCATAACCTGGATGATTGAGAATCTCTACACTCTCACAAAAAATATGCTCACTTCCTTTTCAATTCAACATAGACAGGAGAGAAAACAACTACAATTCTCCTTCTTTTTTTGCACTACTGATATCAACAGCAAGTCACCAAATGATAGCATTGGGAAAGAAGGATAGGCATTAAAATCAAAGTAAGCCTGGTGCACTTAAAAAGTTTGGTTTGATTTGCTGCTTACACCAAAGGAGGAAACTGTCTAAAAATCATAATTCCAATGAGATATAGTAATGTCCAAAATTAGCTGATTGGAATTATCACTTATCACTTTGGCAGTGAAAATAATTGTAATAAGTGGTTGCATCTTCTTTCAAAAAGCTTTCCACTAAAAGCATTTCCAGCCAAAAATTTTGCAGGATCCCTATACAGGAGTATAAAATAAGAGAAATTATACACAATTGAAGAATTTAGTGCTACCAATGCAGCATTTCTACCTGTTCCTCCTCATATCTACCTATGCATCAAGAAAATGACACATTCACAATGACAACAGAATTGGCTAAAGAATTGTCCTGATCTTTTCCACTGTGTTTCTCACAAAATAAGGTCAGGCCTTATTTTTTTTTTGACCCCCGAAAAAATGGCTAGGCTGTCTTTTCGGGGGTGACTTAATTTCCTCCCCCACCTAGAGCGGCCCATACGCACGTACCTCGCCGCGAGGTCGCTTCTATGGACTGATGAAATCTCCCTGAAGGCAGAGTCCCCAGCCGCTGCGAGGTGTGGCTGCCCGTATTCCCTCGTCATTAGGCAGTCTCTTTCGGGAAATGGAAGCTCCCCAAGTGCAGACCAGCCACTTTGATTGGCTGGTAGAAGTGGCCTCGGGGCGAGCGCACACACACACACACTCCCCTCACTGCAAGGCCGCTTCTATCGGCCGACGAAAGCTCCCTCGAAGGCAGAGTCCCCAGCCGCTTCAGGGCGTGGCATGGCTACCTGTGTCCCCTTGCTTTTAGGCAGTCTCTTTCGGGCAATGGAAACTCCCCAAGTGCAGACTAGCCACTTCGATCGGCCGGTAAAAGCGGCCTTGTGGCGAGGGGAGTGTGTGTGCGCGCTTGCCCCAAGGCCGCTTCTACTGGCTGATCGAAGTGGCTGGTGACTGCATTTCGGGAGCTTCCATTGCCTGAAAGAGACTGCCTAAAGGGGAGGGGACACAGGTAGCCACGCCATACCCTGAAGCGGCTGGGGACTCTGCCTTCAGGGAGCTTCTATTGGTAGATCAGGGTATTCTAGCCTAGGCAAGTTTTCTCCCCATCCCCCTGCCCTTCCCCCCCATTTCTCTTCACCTCGTGTAGTTCTAAACGAACGATGTGAGAAATGACAGGTAAACGCATGGTTTAAATAGGCCTAAATTTTGGGGGTGGAGCTTAATTTCACCTCATGCCTATAAATCATGCTAGGCCTTCCTATTGGTGGAGGCCATATTGTTGGAGAAACACAGTATGATAGTACGCACCTCGACTTTTACGAGAGCTTTCTGGCAGACCTTCCGTTTCCTTTCCATTCCCTTCATCTTTCCCAATCATGTCCAGCTCATGACAGAGGTTGCTAAGAAATAGAACAAAAACAATGGAAAATCCACGGAAATTGGCCAACCTATATTGATCACGATCATTTCACTCTGAGCTTGGATCCAGTAAATTGACAATTTATGCAATGGAATTCATTTATTCACTCTTGATTTGTGTTGGAAGAGACTGACTGGATGCACCTACCACATTAAGTTATATTATGTATTTTCTTTTGCTTGAGCCACTAAGCGGATGTAGGCACTATGATGTTTAATCCAACCAATTGTTGATTATGAAAAAAAAACAAAAACCCACCAAACCAACCAGTGGCTAAAGAAACCATAGTTATTGTGTTGTATGAACCTAGGCATTATTTCATTCCTATACTTTCTAGGTGCATGTTTGTTATAAATCCCAAAGAGATAACCCATACCTGATAGTGGGGACAGCAAATGGATCAAAGTCATCCAATTTCTTCAGGTCAATTGGAACTGAAATGCGTCCTAAAAAAAGTCAAAGGCAGCATTACAACAGCTTCCTTTAAAACAGAGTCCCCCAACCTTTCTGGCTTTCTGGACTGACCATGGGGCAGAGGTGGGGGGTGGGGAAAGAGAGGGGATGGTTCCATGCGAGCGGTGAGCAACCATGCATACACAAAGGGGTGGGCACGTATGCATGCCGCTTGCATAAATGGGAGTGTGCACAGGCTTCCCTGCTGCTCACACAAGTGGAAATGCCCACCACTTCTGTGACCTGGTTCTGAAGGGTTCAAGGCCCATAGTGAGCTGCTGCCTGGGGGGTTGGGGGCCCTTGGTTTAAAAACTACTAATGGGAAGAGAAAAAACATGCAGCAAGGGATTACTTTGCTGAGCAGCTCCATGAACTGGGTAAATGTCCACATGGAAACTTTTCCAGACTTTGGAAAGTCTCAACTTACAACAATTCATTAGCGACAGTTTAAAGTTAGAACATCACTGAAAAAGCAATGTATGACTATTTTTCAGTTATAACCATTGTAGCAGCCCCATAGTCGTGTGATCAAAATCCAGACCCTTGGCAATTGACTCTCATTTATGATGGTGGCAGAGTCCTGGGATCATGTGATCTCCTTTTGTGACCTTCTGACAAGCAATGTCAATGGGGAAGCCAGATTCACTTAACAACTATGTTAATAACTTAATAACTGCAGTGATTCACTTAACAATTGTGGCAAGAACGATCTAAGATGAGGCAAGCTCACTTAACAAATGTCTCACTTAGCAACAGAAATTTGGGACTCAACTGTGGTCATAAGTCAAGGACTACCTGTATTGTCCTATACACTAAGCACAGGCTGGGAAACTCAAAGAGGCAACCTTCAAGATTTAATCTCTCCATGCTTATCTGTTGTTTGTATCCTGGATGTTCTTCCTAAGATGACATAGTTAATAGAACTTATTTAATGCCTAACAGGATTCTCAATCTAAAATACTGCTTTACATTGATTAAAACTCACAAACTCCAGAGACAACATTTCCATTTCTATACTTATAATTTTATATTAGCAGTATATGCTGGACCCATTTGTTTTCACAAAATGACCCCTTCAGGCCTCAAATCAAATTGGATTTGAGCATTATTTCCTCCAACTGCTCATAACTGAAAGCACTAACTGGAAAATGTACATTTCAGAAGCAGCAGAAGGAAAAATTGGTCCATTAGACAAAACAATATGTTGCTACTAATGATGTTTAAATCATCCGTTCTCTATGCTCAATTTTGCATATATAGCATTACCTTATTTCATCTTCCAAAAAGTCTGAAGTCTCAGCCAGGCTGAGAGATAGCAAGTGGCAGAGTATCAATACAGTGATCTCCATGGTTGAAATCAATTCCCTGTGTTTCCACCTCCAGCTTTAATATTTCTTGCCATTTTAGGCCTTCGTTGAATCAAAAAGAAATATGCAAGAGTATTGTGTTCAGCAACTGACCTGTTTTTGGGTGAACACTGAAAGGGCTCTTCAGCAAATGATTGATGCCTTTGCTAACGTTCATATCCAGGCGTGGAAAACAGTACTGCAGCATAATCTCTCTTTCAGCCTGAACCATTTTCTTCAGAATGAGAAAGAGAAAAGTATTAATGTAAAGGAAACTGGCCTAAGTCAAGACAATGCCTAGGTCTAGCTAACTCAGTACAGGTAGTCCTCGACTTGCAGTAGTTCATTTAGTGAATGTTCGAAGTTACAATGGTACTGAAAAAAGTGACTTATGACCATTTTTCATACTTTAAGACCATTGCAGCATCTCCATGGCCACATGTTCAAAAGTCAGATGCTGGGCAACTGCCTCGTATTTATGACCGTTGCTGTGTCCCAAGTTCATGTGATCATCTTTTGCAACCTTTTGGCAAGCAAAGCTGATAGGGAAACCAGATTCACTTAACAACCATGTTACTAATTTATTTAAAAGTGCCAAGAAAAATAGTAAAATGGGGCAAGTAACATAATTCTCACTTTGCAACATAAATTCAGGCCTCAACTGTGGTCATAAATTGAGGACTTCCTGTATTGCCCAGGCAAACCAGCTTCCTACCTTTCTAAGGTTTCAAGTCTAAGTCTTTCTCCTTTTTTGGACACCTTGGAGGCTGAACTTTGGGTGTTCTGCATACAAAGCAAGCACTTCTCGTACTAAGACACATCAACATCATAATTTTATATATTTGCACATTATCAACTGAATTTATATGTCCCCTGACTTCCCATAACTCTTCTCCAATCACTGTTTGTGCTTTTTTGTAATTCAGCAGCCCAAAAGCTTTCAGAATAACCGTAGCTCCCTCTTCAGATGCTCAGTTTTCAATAAGCTATAAACTTTTTTATGATGGAAGAAAGCGAAGTAGGGAGAATCAGTATACTAAAAATAGAAAGTATAGCTGTAGTCTGGATATGTCAACTTTCCGTCTTAATGACTGTCATTTTATCTCCACTTATAGATTTTCACAGGCTCACAAGTGGTCCCTTGTATTCTCAAAATCCAGGGCAACTTTAGAAGGCAGAAGCACTAAGATTTACTTTCCCCCAGTCTTGAGTTCTTGATCTTTTCAGCACTACAACTTAAAATAAGAGGCTTACCTATTAGCAAAGTTCTATCCCCAGTGTTAATTTTGCACATACTATTTATTTTACCTTTTTCTCCAGAACTTCCCAGCGCTGCTCTGAATTGTGCTTTTTACGGAATTCCAAGCAAAGATTATCTTGATCTGGTGGCAGAATTGTTAAGGATTTTCCTGGTTAAGTTTTGAAGCGAAATTGCTAACTTTCTGTACCCTCTTCCAAAGGGGAATAGCTTTACCTTTTTTCAAAAAGACTTGCATGTCAATCTTCTGTTCCTGGTATACAGTCGGTCAGATGGGCCCATTTCCAAACCAAATCAGTTCTAATTCAGTGTTTCTCAACCTTGGAAATTTTAAGATGTGTGGATTTCAACTCCCAGAATTGTCAGGGTTGAGAAACTCTGCTATAATTAATCTGTTAGCTATCAGGACAAAATGATGGATGTCAGCTGTCATTCAGATATTATCTCTGAATGCTTAGCTCAACATTCCCCTAGTGGATACGCAAACGCTTCCTCAGGAGACCAACAAATGTGGAGATTATTTTTCCACTTTAAGATGACAGGCTGATCATTGATCTTTGAGTGTTTGGCTAAACTAAGGTCATGATGTTTCTGGATCCTCGTATTTATTTCCATGGTACTTCCTTGCAATTAAGTCTGCTTAGAAGGGATGCTTTAAATTGTATACAAATCTTGTATGTGCACTACTGAAGAATGAGATGGGTAGAACAGACATTTTTTTTCCTCCTGTGCATGTGAGTATCTCCCATTTTGGAACAGCCCCCCTGGAAAAGCTCTCTTCAGGAAGAAAATTAGACCGGCAAAGAAAGCATAGGCCCGATTGTTCTTGACCTTTTCTATCTAAACATCCTGTTTTACTGCCACAAATAATTTTGGAAAAGGTTATCTTAGGAGTTGATTCCTTTTAGGATATGTAGGGAATCCTTCTATTGTTGCCGAAATACAATTCTCAGCATTTCTCACCACTGGCTATGTCATCTTGCAACTACTGGGAATTGTCGTTGAATATCAGGAATTTAACAGACTTCCCACCTTATTGAAAATGAGCCATTTATCCCATTTTTAAAAACGGATGGTTTCTTATTATACTTCCTTCCTCCATCTTAACTTTCTCTGCTATCTCTCAGAAATAATCAAAGACAAAATCAAACCAGGTGCTATCTATTATAAGGAAGAAAAAAGCAGAGATGAAGAAATTGTCCAAGGAAAATCTTGTCCAAACAGCTTACTTGTTCCTGCCTGAAAAATGCCTTAGCCAATTAACAAATTCTATATTGATAAGGGTTTTTTTTGAGAGAGAGTGGGAGTTTATTACATTCTGTTAGAAATAATTTTACTTCCTGGCTACTGCAACAATCCAGAAATAGATATATGATTATATTTTACACATTGTCTTGTTTATTTATGGATAGTCTGGCCAGATAGTCATACAAAACTGCTCTTCCCAAATATAACCTCAACTCCATCTTTGCCAGTCCCCAAAGGATATTCTCTGGAACCAAGGCTAACACTTTATTCCATTTTTCTTTATTGCCAAGTATGTCCTGACCAACAAGAGCATACTCTTTGAAATAACGTGCTACTATATCCAATGATGCTCTGAAAAAGAAGAGAGGAAAGCATCAGAGAGACAAATGGCTCCTGAATGTTTTAGGATTTTGTAAGAGAGAGAACGTGAGGCAGATGCAACTTTCTCATGCAGAGAAAAATGAAACAACTGCTGAAATCATCTCATTAGCGTTTAGTTTGTTCTTGCTTGAAACTGGAGGCCTTACAGCATTTATAGTAGTATGCAAAATAGCAAGTCCTAATTCTACACTGTCATCACTTTTAGGTAAAAGAAAAGGCATGAAAAAAGCAAGATTTTACTCTGCTGATTTTCCCAATGCTAAACTCTTTGTTTTGGGGATCTGTGTGCATATGAAATAAAGTACTGTAATGTAAAAAGTGTCAAATAGTGTATATCACCTGAGAACCCAAAATATTCATCTAAAGGTTTTTACGTTTAAGCTAATTTCTTCATGTTAGCATTGGGCAAATTAGAGGAAAGATTTTAACCAGCACATTAATATCACTGCAAGTGGACCTTTATCCACCTGCTCATTAAAACCAGAGCTATCATCAGGATAGTATTAAATATAAGTAAGTCATCCTTGGCAACAGCTAACAAGCTTAGCTGTGGTTAAAAGCTTCAGACTCTAAACCAGAGATCTCCAAACTTGTCAACTTTAAGACTTGTGGACTTCAACTCCTAGAATTCTCAGCCACCTGGCTGAGGAACTCTGGGAGTTGAAGCCCACAAGTCTTAAAGTTGCCAAGTTTGAGGACCCCTGCTCTAAACTAAGTTTTGTCAATGCTTCTTCTAGAAAGCAGAAGCTGAGTTGGAAACAGACCACTGAAGTAGGTGGTATCCTCTTTAGCCACATCAGGAATTGCATCTATCCTGATTCATACTGCCACAAGACAGAGTGCTCTCTTTATTTATATGTATTTATTGGATCTGATGCAACTGGAGTCCAAATAAAGCTAAGCTCTTACTTAGACCACTTTCTTAAACCCTACGATTCTCAGTTCAGTTCATAACTGTTTCAGCTTGGAGTGAGGCATCCATGGCCTCTCGCTATTGTTAAACAGTAACCGATACCATTGCCCAAAACAAGGAAATTGCAATTCAATATTTTTGGAATGCTCCCTACTCAAATTATTAAGATTTCAACTGGAAACCGGAAGGCACCAAGTTCCACTTCATGGCACTTGCACACATTATTGAAAATCCAAAAATTACATTAACTGACCTGATGAAAGGATGAATGTGGTTATTATCTGAAAGGGTTACTTTCTTGATGGTTCCTTCACCCCCCTAGAAATGTTCAAGGAAAAGCAAGGTTAGAGTCTGTTTTTGTCTGATTCCTCCCCTTCGGACATGAAAGTCTCAGTGGTTCTTCTGGCTACACATGTCACAGAATTGAGATATTGTGCTGAATTGTCTGCCTCGCTTGTCTCTATTCTCAACATTTCAGTTGCCCCTCGTGGCACCATTTAGTTCAGCATCAAGACCAACATTTTATAAAAAAACCTCTGAAGGAAAAGCTAAAGGTAAACTTCAGCGAGTATTTCCTTAAGTTTGGAAATTGATTCCTAAACAAAGAGAACATACAGAACTGATTCACATTGTTTTTCCCTAGGAAAATCAAGAAATGGCAGCCTACGACGCTGGATTAACAATGAGTGATACATTGAATTATTTGCTGGGGGAAAGAGTAGTACTGAAAACATCTGCTGGACTTCTGTACCTTTAACCATGATAGAGAAGACAGAATATTTAAAAGTGTATCTTTTCTGATATGGGCAAGTGCTGTGAATGCCCTCCTCCATCTGATTATTAAAAATACTGAAGCATCATCCTGGGCATCTAGGCAACCTGGTAAGGCATACAACTGGCTTTAATTTAAAGGGTTACCCTAAGACTAAACTAATAGCATTTTGTGCTGAGAAGTCTAAACAACATATGTAGGGAGTGGGAGAGAACAGGAGAGAACTATGTTGATTTCAAAATATGGTGAACACTGAACCTATTGATATATTGTGCTAAGCCCTGATTTGTTGAATAGATTGTGTTGTGTTTGTGTCACACACTGCACTGTATAAAACTATACCAGTGGTTTTCAAACTACAATTGGATAGATTCATGTTGTGCTAAGACAAAGCTAACTAAGTCACACTGGCCTAGCTTATTACATAATGTTTCTCTATGTCTCATAAATGGGCAAAGGACAGGCTCATGTAATAGTTGTGTAGGCAAGCATCTGATCTGCAATACTGCACTCACATTGGCAGTTATTTCATAATCACATTGCTCCTCCTTCAGGTTCTCACATTTTTTTAGACTTCTTTTTTTCCCCCAGGATTTCCAAAGAACACAGAAGTCCATCTTTACCAATTCTCTGCTTTCTCATTAAACAATTGAAGAGGCAGAAAACCTTTCCTTAAATGATTTCCATTTCGAGGAACTGTGTTAAAAATTCCAACAATGCATGCCTGCATCACAGCAGATAACTATATTGTGAATTTTATTATACTAAGAATTTACTTCTCTTGTTTTCTTGATTTCCCCTCTCCATCCCATTTTCTCATTTTGTGTGCTTTCTTTTCAGTTTGAAAGGGAGGGAAGGGTATAGATTTTTATGGATCCATAAACCATTCTAGGATTCTTTGCGGTTGAAGAATGGATTAAATATCATGTAAGTAAATCAATAGCACCTCCATTTACTGTCTGTTCTCTTTCCAGATGCAGGCTCTGATGTAACAGCCTATTGCCAAGACTGTATTCATGCGTGATTAATTCCCTCACTCTTTTGATGTGAAGGGTTATTTATTTCCCTTGGTAAATGACAGAAAGGTAACTTGAGTCCAAGGGATAGCATCTAAGCTGCTGTTCTAGAACTCCCAGCATCCACACTAGTTGCCCTGACAAAAATTGGTGCCAGTTGGAAATCAAAGCTTCAGCTATTAAAACCTGCCACTTCAGAGCTGGGAAACTTTTTTTTTTTTTGAGTTCCATCAGTTGCATTGGTTATTTTGGAGAATTGTCTCCTGGCCCTGCCCACTGCAAATCTCATTGCATAGTGCACCCATGCTCTGTTCCCCTCTGGCTACAGCAAGGGTGTCAAATTCGGGTTCATTGAGGGCCACATGATGGTTGTGTTTGACCTCAGGGGGGGAAGAGGGTGATCAGAGGGGGTGTGGCCAGCTCAATGTCACTCATGTTGGGGGCGCTTGCGGCCCGAGCGTTCTGCCAGTGAAAATGAGCTGTTTTCAGCTGCGATACCTTCCTGCAACCCTCTGCCAGAGAAAATGGAACTCCAGAGGGCTGCCTGCAGCCCTCCCAAGCTTTGTTTTCACTGCTCAAGGCATCGTGGGCCAGTCCTTTGCTGTTTTCAGGACAGCCCCGCGTGCGAGACCTAAGCACCCCGTGGGCCTTGAGTTTGACAACCTTGGGCTACAGGAACACACCTTGACTAGGGAGAGATATTCCACTGCGGCAGAGCGGAGAGTTGAAGACCACTTCCTGACGGCTTCATCACACACCCAGCAATGGACCCCTCTGCGTCCTGAATACACCCACAGTCTATGCTGAATGCCAAAGTCCTCTGCAGAGACAGAAGAAAAACAAAACAAAACTACACCGTTTAGATTACCAAGGAAACAAACAAACGAAACTTAAGAGCTGTAAAAATTTACATTTAATCCATTCAATACAACCTGTGACTCAAACTATGGCAATCTGTAAACAATGACTTATCACTGAATGTGTTGAATGAACCTAATTACGGCTTATTTATAGTTAAAGCCATGGTTTAAGACAGCAGATCAAGGAAAATAGCAGCTTGCTTACAGGTACAGCAAAAAGTCTGCATCTCTGAGCCAAAACACTGCAAATAAGAAAAAAAATAGAAATGCTAGTTGCTGGTTTGCCATTTATTGATAGCTGATTTGATACTGCACATTTCTGCGTTTTACTGAATAGTTTAATCTTGTTTGAGTTGTACTATAAACTGCTTCAAAAAATTTTTGAAGCAGTAAAAAGATGTTTGAATAAAGACTCATAAATATTGAAAGACCACTAAATATGACAACTGAATTTAATAGAAATACATCTATTTTTTTCCACTGTAAAACATGTGGGGAGAACCAGTGGGAGTAGACCACACAGGTCTTTATAAATCTGAAAAGTAGGAGCCCCTGACTGATTCTGGCTGGTCTTGAAAACCTAAAAGCCCGGTCCCACTGCACTTACGGATGCAAAGAGGATGTAAAACATTAAAAAAAGCTTGCCATCCATTGGAAAATG
>BHFT01030376.1:0-28852 GCA_004320025.1 Laticauda laticaudata | reverse complement strand
TCCGTTGTTATCCGCTCTTCAGAGGGGCAAAAATTTGTATAACGGAGCGGATAACACGGAAAGGAACGGACGCGGGGAGGACAGAGCGATGGAAAGCGGATGCGGGAACGAAGCCAGCGGATGGAAGTGGAATGAGAGTGGATGCACATTCCGCTAGGCTCGCGGGGCCGCAGCAAATCGGACACGGAACGGAAAACAGCGGATGACACAGCGGATGCACACGGAGCGAGCGGAGAAGCGGATGCCACAGCGGAATCCGGGCGGATGCACAGCGGAAGCCTAAGAGAATGCCTGCGTGTAATTTGCACAGTGGGGAGGGATGCATGCGTCAGCCCGCGGATATAAGGAAGCAGCTCTGGAAGCAGGTCACCATTCAGAGGAAAGACCTGCGTGCCGGACGGATTGACAGCCTTGGCCGCCGCCTGCTCCTGTCATGCCTGCCTGCAAGTTCTCCTGCCAGCCTTTCGCTGCCAGCCTTGCTTCAGCTGGCCTGCAGGCACATTCTGCCAGCTTGCCAGCCCTTGCGAAGAGGGAAAGGCTACCATCCCGCCCCCTGGCCCTCACGCGTCACTGGTTGCAGCAGGGCTCGTCTTCTGGGGTGGGGCTTCTTGCTGCTTCTGCTTCTGGAGGAGCTGATGACAAGCACCAGCACAGCCACCTCCACAGCTACCTGCACCATTACCCCTAGACTGAGCGACCAAGAGGAGTGCCAGAGAGTCATTTTGTCTCATAGTTGTTGTTAATAAAGTCTATTTTTGATTCACACACTTGCATATTTCATTTCTTTTTTTCCAAATAAAGTCTCTGCTGGAACTTTTAGAAATGGTTTAAGCCTTTGCATGCTTGTGGCATGGGGCTTTAAGAATAGCGTGGGGCATGGGTTGAGATAGCGCGGAATGGGCAGGGATACTTTGTGATGGGTAATAGCTGTGGATAGATAAACTCCAGTGCAACCATAGTGGGACTTGTATGGTCCACTCTTCCAGGTGCCCACACCTAGGCCTTATTATCATAACAATGTAATCAATCATCCACACTGTCAACATAACATAACTCTTTATTAAATGCCTGTTCATCTGTGGCACCCAACATACATGGCCAATTCATCGTGTGATGGACAGGCTAAGGAATGCTCCATTAACCATTACTCATCCTGTCTTGCTCCACTGTTCCAGCTGGGGAGTCACGCAGTGTTTAGGGAGGTTGGCTGCTTTCTTCACAGTGAGGCTCTGTGGGCTTGCCACCTCAGTGTCTATAGTTTCGCTCCTGCCTTCCATTCCCCAGGCTCCAATGTCCCCATTGCCATTGTTTGGAGGTCCACGAGCTGTTCTGCAACACTGGGACGCGTGCGCAGAGATTGATGCAGGATGCAGCAAGCTTCCACGAATAGTTCCAGGTCTCTGGGTGAGGATGCAGCATGTGGTGAGAATGTACCGTGAAGCCTGTTGGCCAGGATGCCAAAGGCGGCTGCCACCACACGCGCTTGCCCTGGACAGCCTGAGAATCCCTCTCACGGGGAGTATTGGAGGTGTAGGCTTCAGTGATGGTAGGTTGTGAGGGAGAAGAGCGTCATCCCCATTGATGAAAAGTAGGCACATCTGCCGGGCGTGGGCAGCGGTTCTGGATCATTTTTTTTTATTGTTTTATGGAAGCCCACGATGAGGCTGCGTTCCAGCCACCCTTAGGTCACTTATCTCTCTTCTTTTTCGGATGGAACATTTTTCTCGTCCGTTGTGTTCTTTTTACTAACGTTTTGCATCCGTTGGGCAGTGTGACAGGGCCTTAAGTTGACATCTCCGTTTCAAATTTTCTCAAGAATTGTGAAAGTTGGAGACTGGAATTTGTGACCTCCTGTGTAGCTGTATAAAAAAAAATTCAATTCCATCCATCAAGGAGTTGAATGCCATCCAGACAAACTAGATAAGTGCATTACAGATGCTCCTTATAAAAAATGAATCAAGTCTTCTATAAAAACAATTACCTTTTCACAAGGCAGTAAAGGGACTGTATGTGAGGTTATGAAAACATTTACAATGGAGCTTTCAATCCAAAACAAGTAAACACAGCCTTATACAAATAAAAATAATCCAATACCGAGAGCCTTTGAAAGAAAGGTAGACGATGAGAAAAGAGATACTGGGTTGTCTTTCAGGCAGTAATGTGAAGAGTTTAGAATTCTGCAGAAGGATTTGAAGATCAGTTTATATCAATGTTATTCAACTTTGACAACTTTAAGATATGCGGACTTAAACCCCCATAATTTCCCAGCCAGCATGCTGGTTGGGGAGTTCTGAGAATTAAAGTCCATATATTATAAAATTGCTATAAAAGTTGAAAAGCAGTGGCTTTGGCTTGCTTTGTTTTTAGTAGTAAAAATAAGTGTAATTAAATATGTACTTTGGATGTACTCAGGAAATTGGCTTGAATAAATCAGAGGGGAAAGGCTAGATAAGGTTCAATAGCTGGATATATTCAGAAGTGAAGAAGCCTTAAGATAAATTAGACTTCCTGATGAGCAACTTATCCAGGCACTGTCATTGATAAGCAACTGCAGCAGGAAGAAACGTTACACAAAAATGCTTTGTGGACACTAGAATTGTTAAAAGAACATGTTTAAGAAATGGGAAGGCAAGTATGGACAATTGGTTCACACCTGCAGAGACAGAAGGAAAGAAAGTTAAAAACAAGGCAGGACTGGGCAACATGAAGCATAAACCCCCCAAAATATCTGAGTACTAGCTCTATACATGCTTCGTTACAAAACTACAGTTTGTGATCAGGCTTAGTTTTGGGGGAGGAAAATAAGGGGGGAAAAATTCTGCCTCTGCCTACCAGCGTCCATCAGTATTCAACTGGCTTAGCGCCCTATCAGTGTGTGAGAGAGTTGAGGGCTATTTGGAAACTGAAGCAGTATTAACAATTGAGTGTGAGCAAGGAGACAGCAAGGAGCCTGGGCTTGGCTTAGCTGAACTGTTCTGTACTAAAGCTAGTTGCTGCTGTGAAAGTAAAACTGAAACTCCTGCTTGTGTTTTGCATTTTGAACATTTCTTTTCAGGTGGGAAGGGGGAGTAGAACTCCTTAGCATCAGAGCATGTTAATAATAATATAGGAAGTACTAATGCTCTGATGGTCATTTCGAAAAATCCTTTCTTCGTGAGGACGTAGAAGCCAAGAAGAACATACATGCCAAATTTCAAGTTTGTTGGCTTTAATGTTCTGGAGATTTTGTGATGATGCATGAGTGGATGCATTTTGCTTTTAGATATATAGAAGATTTGAAGAAAGGAATTGAATTGATAGGTCATCCACTCAATGAGGATGGTGTAAATGTTAAAAAATAAAGTTGAAAAAGTAAACACAGACAAAAGGAAAAGTATATTGATTAATAAGTGCCCATGGCTGGTTTGAGATCAGGGCTATGGTACAAAAATGATAAGGAGTTTATTGTCTGACGCAGAAGTCTTAAATAAGGAATTTAAGACTTCTGCATCAGACAATTATTAAAGCAACTTGCTAATCTGTTCTCAGAAAATCAGTCACTATTTCTGAGATGTTCTGAGGAGTGAGTAAGATGCCACAGAAATGGGAAGAAAGGACAGAAGAGCAATAAAATATCTAACAGAAAAGGAAAGATAAAACTATAAATCAATTAAAGTGATTCCAGTACAGTATGGAAACTTACCAAAACATTATAATAATGACATTTCGTGGAATAATTAATAGAAACCAGTGCACCTCTGGCTAGAATAATTCTTGCCAAATGTGTTTTCGGTCGGGTTATTATATAATGCATTATGATAACATAGTGGATGTAATGTATTTTGATTTCAGCAAAACATTGGCTAGGTTCCTAGTGGTAATTTAGCTAATAAACTGGTTAAAGGAGTGATAGATGATCAAGGCTAACAAGCCAATAATAAAAGAGCCAGTTTGATGTAGAGGTTAGAAACAGGGAGAGTAACCCCGCCTTAGACGGGAAGCCATCTGGCTGACCTTGGGCTAGTCACTTTCTCTCTCAGCCCTAAAAAGCAGGCAGTGGCAAGCCACTTGTGAAAAACCTTGCCAGTCAAACTGCAGGGACTGAGTCCAGGCAGTTTTCAGGAGTCAAGGCTAAGTTGTCGAGGGAGATGGAGACAGAAGGAGCGGGGCGGGGAGGAGAGAGACTGTCCTTACAGGATGTATTCATATAACATGTTTAACCTGAATTAATTAAACTCTACAATGGCTGCACAAGGGATCAAATTCATCTTCAGTAGATGGCCCACATGCATCTCTTATGGATGCTCCCATTCTGGATTACCTGTATTATGAAGTGTTTGAGTTAAGTGACCTACAAAGTGCTTTCAAACTGTTTCATTCCTAGATAACCTATTTGTAGGACCAGATTCAAGCCATGACACAAAGGACCTTTGTGTCTCTGTCTTATTTCCTGATCTAAGACACAAGAAAAATCTCTTTAAACTCTCCTCCCCTAGATGGTTGCTGAACCAGTAAGGGGATATTTCTCTCTTGCTGACAATCTGCCCGTTTTTCTGCCAAAGCTGGCTCTCCGATAGTGCTGCTCCCTGGATTTGAACGGGAGCACTTAGGAATGACCCAAGATGGCTTTTGGACAGCCGTGGACCCATTTGGGAAGGGGAGTCTTGAAGATTCAAGTTCCTTTGGGAGCAGTCAGAAAGTCATGGGCATCTATCTGCCTGTTGCCATTTCAGGTTTTTAGAACCATGCCTGGGCTTTTTGAATTTTTACTTTGCTTTTTATCTTTAAAAGTAAACCAGCTGGCTGAATGCTGATTTATTTCAGGCCCCTGCTGGACTTGAGCTGTTCTCTTTTTTTTTTTCTTTCTTCCTTTGATCTATACCTTTCGTTTTCTGTATAGAAACAGGGCATGCTTGTGGATGGTGAAGTGCTTTCATTTGATTTACATTAACATTGGACTCTCACCGCAAGGTTTTTGCATCTTTTTAATTTGCAAAATACTTGGGAGTTTATTTCTTTTTAATTTTAATCTCGGATTGAAAGATCCAGAAAATACTTTTCCTGTTTCCTTCTGCTTCAAGCTCCTTGTTCTCTGGTTGAGCTTCATAGAGCAACAGTGTTTCAGAGCACAAACAAGCAGTGACTGAAATCTGATAAATATCTTTTGGCAACATGCAGCTTTTAGTTGAAAGCTTTTTTTTTAAAAAAAAAGTTGATGACATGATCATGATCATGGAAAATATCCGGAGGCATGTAGCTTTGGAGGAATTTGATTTGAAAGCTGTAGATCAAAGAGATATCAACTGTACAGATGGGGAACTAAGTTGATTCCATACATCTCTCTGAACTTCAAGTTTGCATTTGTTTACAATAACAGAACCCTGACATAGAAAAGTGACAAATTGGTTTTTCTTAGGATGGGGGAAGATTGGGGAATGGATTTATTACTCTTAATTGCAAGCCGTTTTTATCTGGACTTTGTTGTGGAGACTGAATGTATTATATTTAATTAGATAACAACTGATAAAAGTATCAAAAAACAAATGTGGATATTTGATCAAGGATGAATTACTTTTCACTTTTGGAAAGATTTGGAATATGCCATGGTAAATTTTCTATGAGTTGATTACAGTAATATTTTGTTAACTGAGTTTTGAAACTCTAATCTTGTCCTTTTCATTCTTATTGTTCTCCCTGTTACCTATTTTGTCTTTAATGTAGTACATAGGTGACAGGTCAATATTTTGCATATAGATTTATTTGTTTTTTTTTAAATTGGGCGGGGGGCTATTTTGCAAGGGGTGGGAACTAAAATTGTAGCAATGTATTAATATAATTCCCCAGGGGGAATTATATGTGTATATATGTTGGGGTTCTCTTTCTCTCTCTTTTTTTAATGTCTTGTATGCGTTATATCTTTTCTTAGCTTTTTAAAATTTTAAAATTTAAATTTCTTGGAGTTTTGTATTTTAACTTTTTTTTCAATAAAATAAAAATGCTAAGAAGAAAAATCTCTTTAAACTCCACCTCTTTCAACAGTACAGACTCTATCCACCTCTAACCATGATGCACACAAATAATCCTTTCACCTTAACTGCTTCCTTCTAACCATAAACCAAGCTTATCCAGGTTAATTAAAGTTAGCATCTGGAATACAAATAATTATTTGGCAATCTACAATTGTCACAGGGCCAGGGAAAATTTGAAGGATCAAGCAAGGTATATCTTGACAATTAAGAGCTGATGTCAAAATCTTTTGTCATGTAGAGTTGGCCCAATTTTTTTGCAATGCAGCTGTGACGGTGTTTCCCAACCTGGACCACTTTGCAATGTGTAGACTTCAACTAGAATTCCTAGCCAGCATGACCATTGCTAAGAATTGTGGAAGCTGAAGTCTACACATCTCAAAGTTGTCCAGTTTGGGAAATACTGAATAGCAGCACTATACAGGGAGAACTGTTGGGCCTACAGCAACCAACAGTTGGCATATTGCTCTTCAATGGCTTCTTAGAAGGACGCATCCATAGATCTTGGAACAATGGCAACTCAAGTGCTACTTGGGAAAATGGGGAGGGGTCAACAGTCACTTTCTGTATCACATCTAAGCAGAGGAGTCAGGAGCTTTCCGTATCATTCTTCAATAAATAATTTCATATTGCCTATATTTAGCTTTGGTTGAAAGCTATCAAACACCTTGCAAGAAGCAAAATAATATTGGGAAGTGCCTCAGACAAACACACTTCCTCTGATTTACTGGCATATAAGAAACAAGGGAAGGGAAGCACAATCAGGGTTGCAAAATTATTTTATTCTTGGCTATTTCAATAAAATACCATTTTTATCTTCCTGTGGAGTTAATTTTCTGGTTTGGTTTACCAAGTGGGCTAACATACAAGCAGATAACACAGCTATGTGGAATGAGCATGTCAAGGAACTACATCAGGGTGCAAGGATCAGAAGTGGATTTCCCTTGTTGGGTTCTTCTATTTTGTTACTATAGAGAGTCCACCCTTTTAAAACATTTTGAGCTTCTTTTAACAGAAATGTTGAGCAGAATCAGAGGGCGGTGAAGGAGCCAGATAAAGGGTTTTTTAAAAAAAGCTTTAACAGGGCTGGATAAATTCATAAATATGGAGAATAAGATGAGCTAAAGGTGAGTCTGACATACAAATATACTACTCTGTTGCTTTTCAGTATGTGACCCATCAGTTGCAGCACCCATTTTTCAGCACTGAATCATGGAGACTGAAACTGTGCCCTCACAGGAAGCTTCCCTGACTGTTAATGAACAGGTATGTGTCTCCCTGACCTTCCAGGGAAAAGGAAAAAAACTGCAGCAAGGCAGGGTACAAAGCAAAGGCATTGATTTGGTTCATTGTGGCCCTCGTGACAGATCTCCACATATTATATGGAGAGATTGTGTGTAGATGTGCAAAAGGAAGTGAGCATTTAGCCATGTGTTGGATTTGTGGCTGCTAAAAGATTTTACATAAGTGCCTTATATAAAAAAATGGAAAGTCATCTCCCTCCCTCCTCTCTCTCTCTCTCCCTCTCCCCCTCTCTCTCTCTCTCTCTCTNCCCTCTCCCTCTCCCTCTCCCTCTCCCTCTCCCTCTCTCTCTCTCTCTCTTTCTTTCTTTCTTTCTTTCCTAAAATTTATATAGCCACCATCTCATGGTATGTGACTGTGGGCAGTGTACAACATTCCAATAATGCAGTAGATACATAAAACAATCATTATCTAAAACTGTTAAATAAAAATTATTTTAAAAAATATTTAAAACTAGGAAGGGAAAAGTAATACAGAAAAAGAAAATAATAGACAATAGGGATGTTAATAATAACACCTCATTTATGTACCATACCTTATATCCAGTCTGTCAGCTCATCACTATCAACCAAGAGCTGCAGCCTGGTTTTCAGGCAGAAAGTTTTCCAAACCTCCTTGGTTTGCATAGTCAGGGTCATCATTGCTGCCCCCCCACTTCCCTATTTAAGAATTCATAACTATTTTCATAACTATGTATATACTTATACCTATTATCTTGTAAGCGATTGACAAATCAAATAAATAAATAAAATCCAATGCATATCTCCCTAGTTGCTTCACTTTGCCTGTTGTACTGATGATTTGGAGCCCTGATGTCCCTGATGCTTTGCTATCTTTTCTCAGGTCATTGTGATGTCGGGACATGAGACAATTAGGGTACTGGAAGTGGGAGTAGATGCTCCAGTCTCAATAAAAAATGAAGGGAAAACACTGAAAGCAACAGATGCAGCAGCTGGAGGAGAGGATTCTGCAAACTGCCCTCCAGAATCAAGTAAAACAGGACAGGAAAGGGTACAACAAAACCCAGAGAAAGCATGCAGAGAGTCCATTGGTAAGTGGCCCTTGGTATGTTTCCATTTATTTGGTTGTCTTCG
The DNA here is from genome assembly GCA_004320025.1 of Laticauda laticaudata. Taxonomy (NCBI): domain Eukaryota; kingdom Metazoa; phylum Chordata; class Lepidosauria; order Squamata; family Elapidae; genus Laticauda; species Laticauda laticaudata. The sequence goes on along the minus strand of BHFT01030376.1, from coordinate 20,451 downwards.
TCCTCACCCTGTTATCCAATCAGAAAATCAGAAAAGTACAGATAGAAGCCATATGGGACAATTTCATAAGACATAGAACCAGACTGTGTGAGGCTCTCACAAAGCTTAGCAAGTATCATTTATGGGAATGTATATTCAGGAAAAAAAATGGATGGAGCCAGATAGCTGCAGTATTGACTGTCTAAATTTCAAACCTCAAATAACAATTTATAGGCAATGGACCAAGCAGCAACAGAGCAGAAAGGTTGAGGAAATGACAGGTGGGCAAATGAAGAAGACAGCTGGTTGGCAGTGAGGCAGGACCAGTTGAATGACATTTTTGGCATCAAGAAGTCACTCGGATTAGAAAATGGTAGTGGAGGATGATGTGTTTATCTCATGACTGCAAATATTATATTCAAAGTGTTCAGTTACTGCCCTGAATTCTGGTTTCTACTTCTGAAGTCAGATGGAAACAAGGTGGAGGGTGAGATGTGTCAGGATCTGTGGCTCTGTCAAATATTATGTTCCTTAATCTGATGCTGGCTTTCAGAAGAATCTCCTTGCAAATTCTGTGATCCATTTTTGTGTGTAAATATTGCACATTCTTAAAACCCATTTAACACTCTCTGAAGGAGAAACCTCATCAGATTGATTTTAAGCAACCCACCTAGTCCAGAACTTACTCAGTTTGTAATGGAAAAAACAATCATGAACACAAACAACTGAGAAATTTGATCACTAAAATTAGGAGCTTCTTTCCTTTTTAACAGGTAAAACTTTTTTCCAGAGGAAAATCAAGATAGGAAACAGAGAGTAAGGCCGGGGCTGGTTGATGTAATTTTATTTGTTGAGTCCTTGACACTCTTGGAACCTGGTAGCTTGCTTGCAAACATTTCATTATCCAATTAGGTAACATCATCAGTACCTCCATTATGCTTGCTTTCTGAAATGTTTGATGCCTATATGTGGTTCCAATTGAAGAGCATATCTGTAGGTCAGAGTTGAACTATTAACGGGTTTTTTGGTGCTCTCTGAACTTGGTTGTTTGCTTGCAAATAATCGGTAAATCATGAAAGAGCCGTGGTGGTGCAGTGGTTCTGCCTGCAATTTGGCAGTTTGAATCTCACCAGGCTCAAGGTTGACTCAGCTCCAAGGTCAGTCAAATGAGGATTCAGATTATTGGGGGCAAAACTACTTAGAGAGGGCTGTAAAGCACTGTGAAGTGGTATATAAATCTAAATGCTATTGCTGTACATTTTTTCTTGCTTACAGAAAACAAGATATTCTCTTCTATTGGTCACGTAGTCCTTTTCCTGTGTGTCACTTTCTTTGTTTAAAGAGTTCTGTACTAAGAATTTCCCTCTTGAAGGATTGTTTCATGCTTACTAGTTATATATGTTCTTGCTCATGTATACCCATCATGCTGTTCTTTTCTGGAGCATGCAATACTATAAAAAGCACACACGGACAAAAAAAGAGGAGGGGGGAGAAGAGTGGTGTGGGGGCCTAGAGATGAAGATACTTGCCTCACACTCAGGAGATTGAAAGTTCAATCCTAGGCAGCAACAGATGTTTCTCTATCAGGGCACAAAGAGAACATATCTGCTGCGAACTTCGCAAAGGTATCAGGCATCCAGCCAGTAAGCATTCAGGTCCATTCAGTCACCCCAATAAAAGGGCTTACAGGGTCTTAAAAAGAAAAGAAAAAGAAATTAAAGGTATGAGATTAGAAAATAAAATCCAAATAAATCTAGTCCACAGCTATACCATTATAATTTCCAAACCTTTCCATGAAACAGTGTTGAACTGTTTATTAAACTTTCTCTCTATACTTCAGATTTTATTTCTATTATTTTACTCATTAGCTCCCTGTTAACTTCATGTTTATATAAAACATATTTCAAGCCTACCCACTTAGCTATATGTGTTCTCTAAATCAACAAATGCCATAATAGCAACCAAAGGCCACCTTTGCTTAAATCATGCTCATGCTTTCCTACATATGCATTCTATGGCTCTCTAATCCAGGTACTACTTACCAGCAGACAATACAGTGATAGTAACAGAATTGGAAGGAATCTTGTAGGTCATCTAACTCCCTGGTCTCTATACTGCACTGTACTCTACTCTACTCTGTTCTGCTCTACTCTACTTGATAAATGGCTAACCAATCTTTCTTAAAATCCTCCCGTGATGGGATACCCACGATTCCTCTGGTTAATTGTTCTCATCATTAGGAATTTTTTCCTTAATTCCAGGTTGTTTCCCTCCTTGGTTAGTTTCCATCCATTGTTTCTTGTCCTGCTCTCTGGTGCTTTGGTAAATAAGTTGGCCCCCTCTTCCTTGTGGCAGCCTTGGAAGACTTCAAGTTATTGTAAGATGTAGTAGACTGTTGCCTACAACTCACCAATTTGAGATGCATGTAGTCTATTGGCCCATGTTCAGGATGTCCTCTTCAGTCAATGAAAGTAACTTGGTTTGATATACAATATCCAAGATGATAATTGAAGAGGTTACCTGAATAACATGTTTCCTCTTTTTTAAGGTGAAGTCAAGGCACTGCCTGAAATAACACCTGTGCCTATCCCAGGAATTGTGCCATTTAGCCAAGTGACAAGCCAACCAACACCAACTTTAACTCCTGTCACAGTGCAAGCGGCACCACAGGTAACTTTCCTACTGTTCTTGTTTTCATAAACAGGAGGGAACCTCTTGGTCAATGAACAAAGGAAATACTCTAGTGCATTCAATTTCTCTAGTGGAGTCAGGAGTTCCCAGTGCCCTGTAGAGCAGCTGAATATGGGCAGGATACTTAGGCAGAAGAAGAATCTTTACTAAAAGCCCACAGCAACATTCCCAGAGTGTTATGGAACTTAGAGGTACTCGGATTTAAGATACTTCTTGATGTTATGGATCAGGGGTCTCCAACCTTGGCAAGTCTAAGATTTGTAGATTTCAACTCCAGGAATAATCCAGCCAGACATGCTGGCTAAGGAATTCTGGGAATTGAAGTTCACAAATCTTAAAAGTTGCTATGGTTGGAGAGCCCTGTTACAGATAGCTTTGGTACTCTGGAATGTGCTGTCTCTCTCTTTTTCTTTTAAGGATACAGCTGACAAAGCTTTGTAGAAATCAAATGCAGCCTTCCAGTGTTTTTCTTGGCAGGCATTTGGGTGACTTTTTTTTTTAGAGTGCTGCAAGATACACAAATGCAACTTGACATACTATTAATCCCTTATATGAGAGCCCACCCGACAAAACTAAGGAGTTAAAGACAGACTTGCCTTGTTTATCTTCTATAACGCTTGAATACTTTTTATTCCATACTGGCAAAAGCTGCTTAAGAAAATTAGTGTAAATTGCCTCACAGTTTAGAAATAAGAGAACCACCTTAGTTCAGTGATATAAAAAAAACACAAAAGAGGAAAATATCCAAATGTGCTGTAGACTATTAGTTTCATTCTCAAAAATAACACATTTAAGAGTGTCAAATACATGAAGTAATGCTCCTCTTTAGCTCTTGGAATTGGATGTAGAATTTTTTTACTTATTTTGCGGTTCTCTAGAAGAACAAAATTATCCCAGAAAGGGGCTAAAAGGTTGAACATATTGAGACACATATAGAGAATAAAACTGATTTTCTATGGTATCTTTTGATATTTTTTTTCCTCACCATCCTGCATCTTATCTTTGTTAACAAGGCAGGTCATTTACCTGTTGGAGTTTTTTATACTATTCTTATGGCTTTGGAACTTAAAGGAATGGATAAAATGCCTTTGAGTTCTGATTCATTTAATTGTGATGCAGGTACTGTTATTTCATACAAAGTAATCCTTTTCTCTACTCCTGAAAATCTCACCAGTTTTATCAGCTTTGCTCTGAAATAGCAGATTGGAATACATCCTAGAATATTTGGCCTTCGAGAAATTGCTGAACAACACCCAGTTTTTCTTATCATTGGCCAAGGCTACTGGGATTTATAGGAAGGAAGGAAGGAAGGCAGGCAGGCTGAGCTTTTATCATGAAATGATTTCCTAGCAGGAAGATTTGCTGCCCACCTTTATGGAAACTAAGCCAGTACTGTTTTGTACCATGCATTTTAGACATTGCAAGAAAATTATTTCTGCCTCCCTCTTAGTATACACTGTGGGGTGGGCATGCACCCCAGGATGCAGTACAGTAACACTAGTTTTCTGAAGGGGATCCCTGGTTAAATAACTAGTAAACTAAAATAATTAGGGTTTACTGTGCTATGCTTTGGACTTTGCATTTTGAGCCAAAGGGGGTTGGGCGAACAGACAGCAGAGGCTAATCGATCAGGGCTGGGAATTAAAAGAAAAGAAGAAGATATGTCCCAGGTTCTTTCATGGTTGACTTTGAACCAGCCTCCCCATTGGAGTGTTACAGAGCTGGGTCACCCAGCTGCTGGCCACGAGGGGGGGGGGAAAGCCACACCCGGCACATCTCAGTCAGGCTGGGCTGGGCCTCCGGTGGGCTGGCTGACGTGACTGCTGCACTGATGCTGTCTGCAGTGGCGTTGATTTTCTTTTCCCTTTTTTCTTTTTTACATCTCGTTTGCTTTTGCAGGTCTTGACTCAGGAAAACTTAGCAACAGTTGTGACAGGCGTAATGGTTCCAGCAGGGGCAGTTACTCAACCTCTTCTTATCCCCATCAGTATTGCAGGTCAAGTGGCAAGTCAGCAGGGGCTGGCTGTGTGGACATTTCCTGCAGCAACGGTGGCTGCTCTCCCAGGACTGACGGCTGCCTCTCCTACTGGGGGAATTTTCAAATCACCTATAGCCAATTTGCAAGGTAACCACTGTTTCTTGGAAGTCACATAGGGGGAGCAAGAGTGTTTTGCTCTCCATCAAAGGCCAAGGTGTTCTGATCCAAAACAGCATGCATCAGACTTCTCCCATTAACTTGAGTGCAGGAACCAGATCACTTGCTGGAAAAGTTCTTCTTCCTTCTCGGAAATGAATGGGGACATTTTTTCTAAGTTTCATGCATACATCAAAACTCCCAGCCCCCAGGATGTTCCCTTGCAGACCAGCAGTTTCTTGGCTTAATAATATCACTAAATTCCTAGTCTGTGTGACAGCAGAAAACACAATTTGGATTGATTTGGTTTCAGGGGCCTGTTATTTATAAAGAAAACCGTGGTTCCAGTTGGCCATCTCTGTAAATAACTTCCATTTTCTGAAGACTGTTAGGAAAGCAATGCTTAATTAAAAACGTACAGCTAGCATTAATTCCCCAGGTGCTACTTCTTGCTAACAGTTAATTCACAAAAGGAGCCAGTGATGCAAAGGATCCAGGTAGCTGTGGTTACTCTGAGTTGCAACAGCTGTTCCAGCAATGATTGGAGCCCAGCCCACCAAGCTGTCGGCTACTTGTTTAGATGGCCCCTGATTTCATCTTGCATTCGAGAAGGAATTTCTAGCACTAGTAGAGAAAATTCCATGGAACTCAAAACCTTCCCTGTCTGTTTCAATATAATTACTTTGTATGTGGCATATCTTTTAACTCCAGCTGGTACAACAGTTCCTCTGAATATGAAATATAGGTAGCCCTCAACTTACAACAGTTCATTTAGTGACTGTTCAAAGTAACCTCACTGAAAAAAAGTGATTTATTACTGTTTTCCATGCTTATGACCATCACAGCCTCCCCATGGTCAAAATTCAGCTGCTTGGCAACTGACTCATATTTATGATGGTTGCAGTGTCCGGGGTCACCTTTTGCTGACAAGCAAAATCAATGGGGAAACCAGTTTCACTTAATAGCCGGGTTACTAATTTATCAACTGCAGGAATTCGCTTTAACAACTGTGGCAAGAAAACTTGTAAAATGGGGGCAAAACTCACTTTGCAAATGTTTCACTTAGCAACAGAAATCCTGGACTCCATTGTGGTCAGACATTGACCACCTGTATCTGCTATCCCATTTTATCTTTTAAGGTTTTGTTCATGGCTCATTAGACCCCATACATGCTGCAAAGTAATTCTTCCCATTGCTTTCCCATGGATCAAACCTAGAAATGTGACAAACCTGGAGGCTGACCCCCCCCCTTCAAAAAGTACATTTTGCTATGACCCAATATTGAACACATTTCCTTCTGTCTTGCTCTCACAGCCACTGCAGTGCTGAACACAGCAGTACAAGCCCCTTTGCAGCCTGCCCAACCTTTCCAGGCACAGCCAACAGCCCAGCCTCGGCCATCTATCCAAACACAGACTGTGTTCCAACCACCAGCTCAGACAACTTTGTTGTCACAGCCAACCACAACAACCACTCTACCTGCCGTCAAGCCACTGGAAACTCCAACACAGATCACGGTTCAACCAGCAGGATTTGCAGGCATAGTAAGACGCTGGAAAACCCCTTCCCTTGAAGAAGACTTTTTAACTACATGGAAAGCAGGGTTGGGAGCAGACAAACCTTCTATTAATACATTTCTGACCCAATTCAAGGCCTTCTACATCACTTTGGTCCTTTCTGATTTGCCAGAGAAGAAAATCTCATGTACATTTCTGTGATGAATACAACACTGAATAAGTTCAACAAATCTAGTAAATGTATAGAATAAACCTCTGCGCCGATCATGAGAAATCTATTTCTTTGATAACCCAAAAATTGATTTCAATGTCCCTGATATAAAATTTGAATCATAAGTTATATTCAGTCTTCATTTCAAATGAGTATATGAAATGCTGCCGTGTATATAAGCCGTAGCATGATTTTTTTTATGGCACTTGTAATATAAGCCCTATCCCAAAAATAAGCTCCAGTTAAGATTGTCAGCCAGATGTGTGCATTTAGTACTGTTTTCCCCCCAAATAAGACCTAACTAGAAAATAAGTCCTAATGCGTATTTTGGAGCAAAAATTAATATAAGACCCAGTTTTATTTTTGGGGAAACATGAGTATCAACTTTAACACATTATATGAATGAGAGCCAGGATGGTATACCATAGTGGTTAAAGTGTTAGACTAGGTAAGAGGTCTCCAAACTTTGCAACTTTAAGACTTATGGACTTCAAGTCCCAGAATTCTCCAGCCATCTTAGCTGGCTGGAGAATTCTGGGAGTTGAAGTCCACAAGTCTTAAAGTTGCAAAGTTTGGGGACCCATGGACCTAGGTTATATTCCAGGTTCCCAAGCCCAAGTCTCTAATCCTCCCATCAGTATAGGAGTCAGTTGGGTGATCTTCTCAGCTCTAATCAGCGTCAGGCTCTACAACATGGTGACTGAAAAACAAAAACTCTTCTTACATCATGCATTGATAACTTTGCTGTGTCGGCTACAGAGTCTGCTATAAACCAAGCAGATGCTGCAACAAAGTGAGAGAAATGCTAAAAATAAGAAAAACAAGAATTCCACCACTCTTTTCTTATTGAAGAAAACCATTGACCTTTGCAGTAACAAATCACTCGTTAATCACATTTGAAGATTGGTGCCAAAAATGGCAGTCATTATCCATGTATTAACTTACAAATAGAACAAGGTTAGTCAGATTGCAGATTTTCAAAGGTAATTTGATTATTTAGATTGTGGAACAGGGCAAACTGACCTCAGGAGTGATCAGGCTTCTTAATACAACAAATGCCTCATAATCTACAGAGAGTGACAAATGTATATATAATTCTGCCTTGTGGAAGAAAGTATAGAAGCAGTTGAGGCAGAGAAGATCTCACTTTGCATGAAAATGAAGAATCCTAACCTTTGATCTTTGTTTTTATTTATTGTTTTCTTTTGATATCTCTTGCAGATCAGTGCAGCTTCTCTTGGAGCCCCAACCCAGCTGCTTAGCTCACTAGCGGCTACGCCTGTCATTGCAAACACCATTCCTAGTTTGCAAGGAATAACTGGACAAATCCTGACTAATGCTCAAGGACAAGTAAGTGCCTCACCACTCCAGAAACCAAATGAATGTATTAGGCCGTGTTTAAAGGACACAATAATTTTTCTTTTTTAGTTGCCAAGCAAAACGTCTATGCAATGTCTTCAGAGCCTGCCTTTCCTCCAAAGTTTAAGGCGCATTAGAAAGCATTTTTCTTCTCCTGTTTGGATATAGATTGGACATAGAGATAATTATTAAGCCAAGGTCATCCAGTGAATTTTCAAAGTCATTAATGGACTCCAATGGGACTCTGCCTGGTCCCATTCCTATATCCTAAACATTATACTATCTTGGCTCTGCTACAGAAATCTTAATGGGAAAACTAAATCTGTGTGGTTTTGATAGGAAAATGTCAGAAGATTAACACGCTGCAACCTTGGTGCTTTTCCTTGCCTTTGTCCTCCAGGTTATTGGAACTCTTCCATGGGTAGTGAACCCAACCGGAATTGCAACGCCAACTCCTGCCCCTGCTACATTGCCAGCACAAAATCTACAAGTGCAGGCGGTGACACCCCAGTTGCTTTTAAATGCTCAAGGTCAGGTCATCGCCACCTTGGCTAGCACCATCCAGGCAGCAACCACTGTCAGGAAGTCAACCCCGCCAGAATCTCCTGCCAAGAGTGAGGTGAGTCCAACTAGCCAAGCTGGTGAGAAAATCACCAGAGGATCTTAACAGAAAAATAACCAAAATGCCGAGAGTCCCCTATAGAGAGAGAGGAAAGTGGATTAAATAGAAATGGGGAGCCTACTGCTTTTGATAGATTGTTGAACTAGGAGAAGCCATGAAAGAGCTCCAGATTATTTATTTAACAGAATAACAGAGGTGGAAGGGACCTTGGAAATCTTCTAGTCCAATCCCCCTACTCAAGCAAAAAACACTATACCATTTCAGACAATCTCTTCTTTAAAATCTCCAGTGTTGGAGCACCCACAAGTTCTGAAGGCAAGCCGTTCCACTGGTTAATTATTCTGTCAGGAAAGCTTTCCTTAGTTCTAACTTGCTTCTCCTTGATTTGTTTCCATCTTTTGCTTCTTGTCCTGCCCTTAGATGCTTTGGAGAACAGCTTGTGGTGCTTTGGAGAACAGTTTTGTGGCAGCCTCTGAGATGTTGGAACACTGCTATCATGTCTCCCCTAGTCCTTCTTTTCATTAAAATAGATATACCCAATTCCTTCAACCATTCTTCATATGCTTTGGATTAATAAATCAGTTTATCAAACACATTTATACAGCCACCTATCTCACAAAAGCCACTCTGGATGGCATACCTCAATAAGAATAACAATTATATAAATACAATCCTTATAAAAATATAAAACAAACATTATGAAAAATTAAATATATTAAAAAGTGAGGCACAGTTCGAGGCACTTTATTATTTTTACTGCTGAGGAAGAGGAGGCAGGCCAATGGGATTTTGCATTTCACCTGTCAAATTAATTAATCAAGCCTGAGGTGTCACAAAATCGGCTGGAAGCAGGAATAGTATTTCCTGTTTTGCCTCAGGCTGCAAAACATCTTCACTTGGCCCTGACCCTTGATGACTTGGTAGCTGAATGTGTAAAATACTCTTTATCAAATGTTGCTTGAGGCATGAAATATGCTTTATCAGTGTCAGGGTGATCAGTGGGATTTATATGCTACATATAGCAACACTGATGCTCAGGTTAGGTCCATGTATAAAGAGTCCTGGTTGAAATAATATCATCCTGGATTGACATGAAAACAGAAGCAGTTTTGAGAGCCAGCAGACCTAAAATGTTCTCCCTCCAATCCATTTTCATTTTCAGCACTAAGCTCTGGAAAACCTGATCCTGTTCCTTTTGTAGCTGAAGTTAGTGATGCCTAGCAAAGACTAACTAATACCTATGGACCATTACTTTATAAGGCTGACAGGCATGTCCTGCAGCTGAGCTAGAATCTAATTGGCTAATCTGATGGCTGGTATTTCAGTTGGGAAGTGAGAAGCCTGGGCTGGGCACTGACACTTCAAAGTAAGACTCTTCTAACATGCACTTGAGAATCAAGATATATGAACTTTATTCAAACAGTATAAATCACATAAAGTAAACAAAGATAAATATATTTCCTACCTGGCACAATTCTCATTGGCTAATGCGCCTTCTTTGACCCCGATTACAACCAGCATAGTGGCTCATTAGGCCGTTCTTCATTCATAGTCATTTCATTTATTCATTCATTCATTCAATTTATCTCAGTTCACCTCAAACAGGTATCTCTGGGCAGCTTGCAACAATTTGAAAAACTTGTAAAAAAGCTACAAACGATGCAAAATAAATACAGGTAGTCCTTGATTTAAGACAACTGAGCCCAACATTTCTGTTGCTAAGTGAGACAGCTGTTAAGTGAATTTTGCCCCATTTTACAACCTTCCTTGCTATAGTTGTTAAGTGGACCGTTGCAGCTGTTAACACTGGTTGTAAAGTGAATCCGATTTCCCCATTGACTTTGCTTGTCAGAAGATTGCAAAACCTGATCACATGACCCCAAGACACTACAACTGTCATAAATATGAGCCAGTTTCCAAGCCTCTGAATTTTGATCATGTGACCATGGGGATGCTGCAATGGTCGTGTGAAAAACAAAGGCCCTTTTTTTCAGTGCCATTGTAATGTTGAATGGTCACTAAATGAACTGTTGTAAGTAAAGGGCTACCTGTAGAAAATGGGCAGCCAAGCTAAACCAACAAAAGCAGTATTAAACTGTTTTGGTCTGAATATTGCTTTTTTCTGCTCCGTTGCCAGGTGCAGCCAATTCAGCCGGCCCCAGCTCTTTCACAGCCAGCAGTGGTTATTCCAAGTCCTCCCCCAGCATCCAAACTAGCTTCCACTCCTGTCCCCATCACCTGCTCAGAGTCACCAACTGTCAGCCAGCTGGTTTCAAGTAAGCATGTTGGTATCCCTGTGATTCTTGTAGCAGGCAGAGAAAGAAGCTGCCAGTAATGGAGGCTGGTTCATGGAACATTTATGGTAAAAAACCATGAAGGGGGTTGCCCGATTTCTGTGTTAAAGGGGCATTGTTATACACCCTGCAGCTGCTTGAGAAAAAGGCTGTCGGTGGGGATGCCTGCAAGTGTTAATCCAAACCAAAAAGACACGTACAGTATTACTTTTTTTAAACGTGTCACTCTACTGATAACGAACAGCAGCATACACAGAAAAACAGAGGATTAGAACAACACAACATTAATCAACAATATAGGCTGTAATGACTCTGACCAACAGAGTGTCAGGGTGAACACCAAAATCTAATACCTTGCAAATTCTCTCTCCCAGAGCCAGGCTTTATTGCTTTACTCATTATTTATGAAGGCAACCTGCTCGGTAAGATATCAGGACATCCCTCAGCAGCTTCATATAGATATTAAATAAAAAGTGGGAGCCCTGTGGCACTCTGTCATGGAGTAATTGTAGTTTGAAACTCTTCAACTGACTGGGACCAACCACTCAGTCAGGAAAGAGAACTACTAGCACCAGACCAGAGTGTGACCTAAAAGGATTGATGGAAATGTCCCCCATTTTCAAATCACAACTCTGCTGTGAAATGAAAACTACTTCCTACCTAGTAGCATGAAAGATGCATGTGGCTTCAGGAAGAAAGGATTTATAGTGCAATTTAGTCAGAAACTGCAAAATGGAACAAGGGTGTCTTTTTCATTCTTTCTCCTATCAGAGCCTCAACCTTCAAATAGTGGAAGTGATGAAGATGGCATAAACCTGGAGGAGATCAGAGAGTTTGCCAAGAATTTTAAGATTCGACGTCTCTCTTTGGGCCTCACCCAAACCCAGGTGGGGCAGGCATTAACTGCCACTGAAGGGCCTGCATACAGCCAGTCTGCTATATGCAGGTAAGCCAGTCTGTTTCCCTGTGCAGTTGGTTCTGGGTGGAATGCAGCCCCCGATAGAAAAACAAGTTGCCCAGTCTTCTTTTAAACCACAAGTGTCAAACTCAGTTGTGTCACATGACATATTGTGATGTATCGCAACATTTTTTGCCTTTGTAGAGCTGGGGTGAGCATGGCCTGCATGTGACACCTCCAGTCTATGGGCTGCCAGTTTGATAGGCCTATTTAAACCAACACTAGTCCTTCTTCCTTCCCAATTCTTTAAAATAGCTCAATAGCATCAAAACAATAGGATGGGACTATCGTATTTAGGATGCAAAATCCAGATGACCACTATGTGGCAGCAAAAGTGATAAGAGTTGCTTGTATCTCTTGAGTTATCATCTGGTGAATATCTAAATAATTGCAGCCCAAATGGAATAATATAGCCCTAAATAGGTGTTAGGCCCAAGCCCAGAGATGAGACAGTGAGTCCAATTGAATTCAATCCTTCACTTGCTTATACCCGATGGATAGAACCTTGCCAAACTAAAGCTATAACTCTCTGACTACTACCGTGTTTCTCATATAATAAGGCCGGGTCTTATTTTTTTTGAGCCCCGAAAAAATGGCTAGGCTGTCTTTTCAGAGGTGACTTAATTCCCTCCCTTGCATCTTCGGGCAGGCGGACGCCAACAGCTTGGATGTTGACCTTAGCGTTGGTGGGGCACTTCCTATCGGGGTCAACGCAGGCAGCACCATATCCGGGTGTGCAACAAAAGTACTTCCTAACGGCAAGCCCCCCCCACCATTCCCCCCATTTCGCATGTTTTAATATAGGCCTTAATTTGGGGGGAGGGGCTTAATTTCATTTCATGCCTATAAAACATGCTGGGACTTCCTATTGGGGAATTCGTATTGTTGGAGAAACAGGGTAGATATTTCTTGACAGATTCTAGGGTGGCTTCTCTGAATCTCTTTCCCCTTCCCACATCTACCTCAGAACTGTGTGGTCTCTTAGTCTGGGCTCCTTTCTGGCAAAGCTCTGTGTTGTCAAATCTCTCCCGCTCTGCTCCTCCTGGTGCGCGTTCTATCACAGTACGATTTCATATCGGTTTCTAATCCTGAATTAAGTGCATTGTTGTTACGATGGCAGTTACTTCTCAGAGATCGTGTGGAGCCCACTCATTTTGAGCTCTGCCCTGCCTTAAATGACTAATGAATCAAACCTGAACATTGAGATATTTATTTCCTCAGGGCTGGGTAGCAAACAGTAGTGACAAGAAGTCCGCCTTGCCTTCCTCAATGGTTCCTGCTGATTTTGCAGATTCGAAAAGTTGGACATCACCCCCAAGAGTGCACAGAAGCTAAAGCCCGTGCTGGAGAAGTGGCTGAGTGAAGCTGAGCTTCGGAATCAGGAAGGACAGCAGAACCTGATGGAGTTTGTGGGCGGGGAGCCTTCCAAGAAGCGGAAACGCCGCACTTCTTTCACCCCGCAGGCCATTGAGGCCCTCAACGCCTATTTTGAGAAAAACACCCTCCCCACCGGCCACGAAATCACCGAGATTGCCAAAGAGCTCAATTATGACCGGGAAGTGGTCCGGGTTTGGTTCTGCAACCGGCGACAGACACTCAAAAACACCAGCAAACTCAACGTCTTTCAGATCCCTTGAGGGCTGCAACTCTAAAGCAAGAATCTCCCTTTCCCTACCTGGCTGCCGTGAGCACTTTGTGGCTAAGTCTCCCCTGCCCCTGCCACCTGTTTCTAGTGATGACTGAAGTGAAAGAGGGGAGATCTCCTCGTGTTTTATTGTGCCCCAGCCTACTCATCAGCTGCTGCCTTCCTCCCTGGCATCGCACCAAGCTGTGAAGGCTTAGGAGTCCATTGGCGTTTAGCTTCCTTCTGTGTCAGACAAATCATGGTCAGTTAAAGGAAAAAGGTTCTCCTCACCTAGTCTGTGTGCATTTTTCTTTTTTCTTGTCTTTTCGAAGGTGGCATTAGGATTGCCACCCAGCATAGCATCCACCAGGAATAATGGGAAAAATCCTCTTTTATTTGAGCCACTTTTCATAGCCACCTATCATTTCCTATCCAACAACAAGATCTGCTAATCATATCTGTGGCATAATTTATATATCCTTTTCCATATGGATATTACTGTGATGACAGAGCACTATTACACTGAAAAGTTGTTTTTTTTTCACCCACCAAGATTTTAAAGTTTAGTATCCTGGTTCCCTGTTGGTTCTTTTATTTTAAGACTGATTTCCCAGTTAAAGTTTCCCTACCAGAAGAATGTTGAGGAGGAGGAGGCAGGTACAATTGTCTATATCTTGGGATATTTTATGTCTGGGCAATCTCATGCCAGCAGAGCAGCAGTACAAGTAACAAATAGTCTTGGGCCTAGCTTACTACAGGGGCAAGAAGGAACTAGCCAAGCAATAACAAAAGAGGAACACATAAAACTGCCTTACACTGGTTGTATTAATGTAATCTATCTGTTGTATTAATGTCAGCCTTGCCTGGCTTCAACTAGAATTTTTAAGCCAGTCGTACCTAGCAATATAGGTACTCATTTAGTGACTGTTTGCACTGACAACAGTGATGAAAAAGCAGCTTTATGACCAATCCTCACACTTACCACCTTGTCCTTTTGTCCCAATCATTACTAAATGAGAACTACATGTACCAGGGATTCAGCTGGGAGCTCTCCTGCATACAGGTAGTTCTCGACTTAGGATAACAATTGAGCCCAAAATTTCTGTTGCTAAGCGAGACAGTTAAGTGAGTTTTGCCCCCATTTATGGCCCCTTCTTGCCACAATTGTTAAGTGAATTGCTGCAGTTATTAAAGTTAGTACACAGTTGTTAGGTGGATCTGGCTTCCCCATTGATGTGGCTTGTCAGAAGGTTGCAAAAGGTGATCACATGATCTTGGAACATGGCAATGGTCATAACTATGAACTAGTTGCCAAGCACTTCAATTTTGATCGCATGATCATGGGGAGAGTAGGAGGAATATGGCTGTATCCATGAAATGGGGTAATGTCAGCCTCAGTTGGTAGACCAGATGGGAAATCAACTCTATAGGACAATGATGGCTAACCTTTTCGCTGTTGCATGTGGAAAGTGTGCATCAGATACCCGACAATCGGCTGGTGGGAGGTGCATGCGCATGTGTAGTGGATCTGTTCTGGGCGACGGCTCGTATGCTGGCAGAAATGGCTGGAAGTGTGCCACTTCCAGCCATAGGTTCACCATCACGGCTATAGGAAGACCAGAATTAACTTTATTGAGATTGGCTATTATAAAAAGAATCTTGCAAGTCTAATTGTATTGTATCTTCCTCCCCACCGTACTATACTCCAGTACATCGTAGGTTATTTCTTAATATTTCTCAGATCTTAAAAGAAATTTCAGCCTCCTCTGTCTAGGCAAGATTTTTTACTTCTTTCAAGGTCATCTTCCCAATTCTCTACAGCAGAGGAGTCAAACACAAGGTCTGCAGGCCGGATGTGGCCTGTGAAGTGCTTAGATCTGACCCATGGGCCACCCTGGCCTGACCTGTGGTGTCTCTGCCAGTGAAAATGGAGCTCAGGAGGACCACACACAGCCCTCCCGAGCTCAGTTTTTATTGGCAGAGCACTTGGGCCACCACAGAGACCCTGTCAAGAGTGACGTCAAGCTGGCTATGGCCACCTACGCCACGCCCACCCTCTGCGGTCACAAGCACAACCATGATGCGGCTCTCAACAAAATCGAGTTTGACACCCTTGCTCTACAGGTATCGACAAAAATTAAATCGGTATTTAAATTAATCTTGCCCTGTTGAATCCCTTAGCCTGGTTCCTCTTCCAGTCTCACCAACATTTTTGAGATAATTCAACACATTTCTCCTTTAATTTTTAAAAATACATGAACTGAATTGCACACTAGCACACAGCTCATTTATTAGGGAGAAACAACCACTTTCTCTCTTTTTTAGTAGTGAACTTGCATCAAGAAAGAAGACTGCTGATGGGTAATTCATGACATAATGCCTTTCCAGTACATGCACAATTGATGTGGCATTACAAATAATGCAAAAATTGTATTATTACTTATTGTGCATGTAAAAAGTAAGTGTCGGGGGGGGGTGTCTGTTAAAGCAACTAAGGAAAAACAAAAATGATTCTTCTATTCAACATTGCATTAAATAAAGTCATTTTTTTTCCTACCAGAACCGAAGTTTTTTTTTTTTTTCTGAAAGGGGCAAATGTTCTCCACTTCGCTCTTCCAAAACTTTTTTTTTTTTTGCAAAACACCTCTTTTTNAAATTTTTTTTTTTTTTTGCAAAACACCTCTTTTTTGTTTTTAATTTAAATCATTCAATTTGGGAATATAATGGTGAGGGAAGGGATGTAAAAAGTTGTATTTAGCAAGCTGTGGTTTTGATTGCCTTAAAAGTAATACCTTAAGTTTACATTAAAAAGGATTGTCAAAATCAGATTTTGAAAGCAAGATTTTACAATTTTCTCAAATTAATTTACCTCCTGCAAATTTTTGAAATTTTCACCTTGAGCACATCTTGGCCAAGTTTTAAATTTCTTTGGTATGTGTAAATTGCATGGCAACTTTATTGTGTGGAAGGATATTCTGGGGGAAAAAATGGAACTGGAACTCCTCCAATGATTTTGATCAATATGCAGTTGTTCAATTATTATCTAAGCATATGTTGACAAACCATCTTTATTTCACCTCTGCAATCATTTTTCTACATTTACATCTACAAGGATTTCCCTTCCTAAAATTGCATGTAAAAATGTCTGGGTAACCAACAACTAAATTCAAGGATTGTGATGTGATGGTAAAGAGTAAGATGGAAGAAGGAAAAACTGAGGAGGATTTGAACTTTAAAAAATAATTGAGAGGAGGCACCTTAAGTTTGCATCTCAATCATGCTTATCTTTAAACATTTTAAATGTCATAAACAAAGCATAATATAAACATAATATAAGCATAATGCAAATGCAGTATTCACCCCTCCTCACCTGGTATACCTCACCCATAAGTCTTCTCTAATGATTCCTAGCACGCAGATTATTGTATTGATGTAAAGGTTAATAGTTGTACATACTACAAGGTATGCATCTTTTACAAGGCATAAATACTAATCTAGACAAACACGTATCTCATTTTTCTGGTTGGAAATTGGAAGAAAATGAAATCTATTCATTTAGAGGAATGTGTGAACCCCTCTAACCAAGAAAACTAAATTATCACAGCTTTTTTAGTGAGATACTTTTCAAGGACAAATGATGATAGAATCTTGGAAACAGAATGTAAACATATATCAATGAACTTTGTGTCAGTAGATACATTATGACGGGTCCTCCTTGATGCTGTTTACCCAAACTTTCTTTTGACTTCAGGAAGCACTCAATGTCCATTCTTGTTCTGCAATATTTGGCAAACATCCATTCTTCTTCCCACTTTCAGAGAATTGCATTGCCTGATAGTAGGAGGTAATTGTTCCCTCCCTCAGTTCCTCATGCCAACACCAAGACTGGCGTAACATATGACAACCCTGAATGCACACTAAGACAATGGTTGGATTCATAACTGCCTCAGCCCAACTTCCTTTTAGTCTTTGACATTGCCAACTTTGGAAAGAGCTGTGCTCTGAAGTTCTTGGGAGGGTTGATAGGAACAGATTTCCAGTGATGCATTGCCTCTATCTGAATATGAACTCATCGGGTTCTGAAAGAAAATTCGTAAGAATCCCGAGTCTTTGGGACATCTGCCTGGAGACTAGAGAACTACAGTCATTGAATACACTGAGAGTATATAACTGGTGATCAAGAAACCAAACGCAACCATACAAAGATCCCTTCACAGGCATGCACACCTTAAGTAAAATTCTTTATCTTTCTCTCTCCATTCCCCTAGATACCAATGATGTGATACAGATCTCTGGGTTCCTATCATCAATTGCAAAGACAGCAGTATTACAATCTCCAGGCAATAAACAAGCTGGTCTTTAACAGACACACCATAGACTTGCCACTAATGGCAGCAGGAATCTAGTGATCCATATCCTTATGATCCATCCACTATGGTTTTCAGTGGGAAAAGGATTGCATCTATGGATCGGAAGCTCATGCATTTTATACTTAAGATTATTTGAGATGAAGTTGTCTGCTCAGTCACACCACGGTTCCCTGGGAATACATTCCACTGGACTGAGTATTGCTCATTTTTAAATGGACATATTCCAGACAGAGCTATTTGGAGCAATTTGGAGAGTTATAATGGGGTGGGTAGAAGAGATGACAGATTACTATCAACCCTCAAAATATGTCAGGTCAGTAAATGTGCTGGAATTCTACTTCATTGACCAAGACTATAATACCAGAATCTTGAAACCCAGAGGTTTTTCCTTTCCCTCAGCTTTATATCAAAATGAGTCAGAGCAAGGTCACTTTAAGTTTCTTCAGTCTTTTCTGGGCTGAGTTTAATGTTTTGCTAACTGACTTGGCATGTCTTCTCCAAGGTCATCTCTGCAATTCTCTACAACTATAGATTTCAATCCTGTTCCCTGTGAGTGGCATAGAAAAAAACCATTTTCCCTTCCTTTACTTTGTAATAGTAATTCCAATATTTACAACTAACTGGCAATATTCTGAGGTCATGAAAAAGTACATTTTTGTAATTAATAGAAAGCATTCACTACTACTACAAGAAATGTTCATGAAGACTACTGCATTAGGGGGTAAAAACAGGGTGGGCTGCTGGGGGTTCCCAGGGGTTCGGGAGAGCGCCTAGCTAAGATTCCACATTCTGCTTATCCTGAATATCTGATTTGGAACATTTTGAAATCAGTTCTCAATGTTTTTCCCAATACCGTACATATATGTCTCCTTTTGCCTTCACTAAGTACTAATGAAGATGGGACCACATTAAAAACCTGTTGGTGGCAGTATTGTGTCAATGACCATGGAAGCTTAAGAGTGATCAAGATGCCAAACACTAAAAAGACCCAAATTTGGAAACAAGCCACTTATCTCTCATTTCATCTCATTGACTGATGTTATCAATATAATAGTATACTGTAATTGGTGTAACATAAAACTGAGAACAGTGTCTTGCCATAAACTCCATGCCCTCAAGCAAGCAATCCTCTCAGTTTTGGTTCTTGACTCAAGGAATTGTTGCAAGGACAAACTTATCTGATGTGTGGAAAATGCTTTGAACGCTTGAAAGCAGCAGTACCGTTAGGAAAGCACAAACCCAGGGGTGTGTTTAGAGACAACTTTCCTATACATAAGAACCAGTGATGGGATTCAATTTTTTTTGCTACCAGTTCTGAGGGCGTGGCTTGATGGGCGTGGCAGGAGAAGGAAACTGCAAAATCTCCATTCCCAGCCCACTCACCTGCTTTCCAGTTCCGTTCTCCTGTGCAGGGCAACAAAAGAAGACCCAACCGATCAGCTGGGACTTGGGGGGCAGAGAATAGATGGGGGCAGGGCCAGTCAGAGGTGGGATTTGACAGTTCTCCGAACTACTCAAAATTTCCACTACAGGTTCTCCAGAACTGGTCAGAACCTGCTGAATATCACTTCTGATAAGAACAGCTCAAAACAACACTTTTTGATAAACATTTCAGAATTTCACCTGTGGTTAGCTGACACACTTACATATGAGCTGAATGTCTCTCTAACCATCCTTCAGTCAGTTGAAAGCTATGCTGTTATGAAATCCACTGTCCCACTGCTGATCTATGTCCTCTTCAAAGATTTAAGGAACCTCCTTTCAAAATAATGGGCGACAAAATCTAACAGATTTCATAGTCTGGAAGTGCTGGTAGATGTTGTCAAAACAAGCATAAAAACACAATTTTACACTGGTACAGCCAAACACGGCCTAAGGCTGTTTCATTCTGTAGCATGGGTGTGTGTGACAAAGGCACCATCATGGGGATATATATGGCAGAAGAAATTTTATCAGAACATAAATGCTTTGGTCAGGCATAATTGGGGAAGGGCTCTTCATTAACTTTGAAAGCAGCAAAAGTTAGGACATGACTTTCTGAAAACTTCATCTCACAAAACTATGCCTTTTTCCTTTTTTTTTTTACATTACAAAATGAAATAAAATATTCAAATGCGAATCAAAGCAACCAATGAATATGCCAAAGAAGCAAGATACATGTGAACGGACGTAACCCGTGAGTCGAGCTTACCAAAAACAAACTTATCCGTAATTTAAATAGGACTTCCTCTAAAATAAATGTGCCTAAAATTGTACGGCTTAAGCCTAAGGATGAGCTTTAATTCGGTGTGTGTGTGTGTGTGTGTGCACCTTCTACCTCAATTCCTTCCCAGTGCCTAGTCAAGTCGCTGCCGTTTTCCAGGCGAGGTTTCAAACATGGTTCGCCACTGTCTCTTTCCCAAGGGGCTGAAAAAGCGACTGGTGCAAGATCACCCAGTTGGCTTCATGCCTCAGGCATAAGCTAGAACTCAAGTCTCCTGGTCTCTAGGCCAGTGCTTTTAACCACCACACCACACTTGGCTTTCAAGTTTTTTATTTTTTATTTATTTTATTTACTTTGATTTGTCAATCACTTACAAGATAACAGGTGTAAGTATAAACATAGTTATGATTACATGAAATGTATATATATGTGTGTATATATATATGTTTTTTTAAGTTTTTGCGGGTACTTACATGTGTGCTGTTCAGC